>JAHWFP010146707.1:114019-126178 GCA_023313725.1 Lithobius niger
CCCCCCCCCCCCCCCCCCCCCCCCCCCCCCCCCCCAAAGAAAAGTTATATTTTTTAAACATTTTTTTACTTTGGCAAGGGCCCAGCGAAACCCTGGTAGGGGGTATGGGGGAGTGCTGTAAGCTCCCCCAGCGGGGTCCGGTGTAAAGCCCCGGAAGCTGAAGGGCCTATTTTTGGCTTTCCAAAAACACGTTCGCAACATATTGTTCAGTAAATTCTTAGACATTCTTCAGCATGAGAGGTCGTAAAACCTTAACTGTCACCAAATTCTGTATTTTTATAAATTCTATTTACAAAGTTAAATTAACTGATGAGTTTAAAAATTCGTTTTTTGAATATTAATACGTGACCTTTAACTAATTTACGCTGAATAATTTAGGTTTGTAAAATAATGTTGCTTACTTTTCAAACGGCGAAAGATTTAGATAACGTTCGTGAATTAACTGAGAATTACTTTTAAGTCATGGTGGCCATGAGTGTTATCACACTGTAAATGACGAAAACTTGGCGGGAAAGCTTAACAATGTTTGTTCTCTGTTGTACAAATTCAGTTGACGTTTCTGCTAATACCCCGTACGCCTAGAAAGAACACACAGTTGGCCCTCAATCGTACATGGCCAACTGTAAGCCCAGTGAATTTTCCTTTTAAATCCCAAATTGGTTAGAGGCAGGATTTGAATCGGCGTCCTCTTGGTTGGGAGGCTGGGACGCTTGGCCACTGGGCTCCTGCAACTACCCCTTTGTTTACGGTTCTGTGTGCCCCTTCTACCCTTTACAAACTTCTCGTTCTGCGTTGGATTTAAAATCCGGCCTTCTCCTAGGAACACTGGTCAAGTGTTGTTATGTCACACGTGTCTCATAGCTAAGGTGCCTGTTAAAATTATGGCATTGATGGTCTAACATATTGAATCAATTTTCCGTTACACTGTACACATTTTTCATGAAGTTCATTCTGGATTCCTTAACTAAGTTTTGTTTTGTACATATTTAGTTGATGTTTTTGCATTAGCTAAGACAACTCATGGAGGTGATGGGGTAAACAGTCGGACTACTACCAAACGAACGGTCAACTCGATTTTCAGCTTTTTTATTCAAATCAGGGGGGCAAGGCCTCCCCGACGGTGGGTTATAGCCCCCTTCCCCCTCACCTATGTGGCGCCTACCCAGTGGGGGGGGGGGGGGGGAAGGGGCAGGGGTATCCTCCCCGGGAATGTACTGCAATGTCGGAAATGATGGATTTGTATTTGCACCATTGCAAAGCACATACAACGCTGTGAACGTGTTCCAAATTTGTTTTGATAACTTTAGGCGTCTTTGATTTTTCCTGAAAAAAATAGTTTTCCTACATCTTGTACCTCGGTAACTATTAATTTTTCGGATTTGCGTTTATTCGATATAGTTGCTTGTTTCCGTGCCCTCTGTAACCATCCAACGTAAGTATATTTATGGGACAACTTGTATATATTTTGCGTGTGCCGAACCATGGGTGAGGGTTGGTAGGCGGGAAAAGCAGTCATTGTGACAGCCAATCTAAATATAGTATTCAATGCGGTACGCCGAGCATGTTCATTCTTTGCAGTGAAAAGAAGGGAGTATGTTCATTTTTTGCAAGGTAGCAATGAAAAAGGATGAGCGTGCACATTCTTTGCACGGAAGGAGTGAAAAAGAGCGAGCAGCCGGCAATGCGAAGGGTAATGTCGATCATTAGTATAACAATCAGTAACAAACAAATTATTACAAACATGCATTGTTAACGGAAAACTTAGAGCTATCAAACTATGGGCCCCAACAGACACAAACGAATAAAAGTGTGTGGTGCAAGTAACAGCTTGTGACAAAAACATCTTTCAGCTTGCCAACTTCGCTTAAAGTGCCGTGTAATGTAAGCTTTGGTCGGACAACAACCCCGTGACTAGAGTGCCCCTTTAAAAAAGCACGTTCGTTGAGCGTGTCAGTATTCCTTCCGCTCGAGTGGCTCGTCCGTATTTGTACCGGAGACGCCTCGACTCTTACCAACGAATGAACGAAAGTAGCAGCCACCAACAATTTCATTCATCGATCGGCCTTCGTCTCCTGGAAGAACGCCATCCGCCCCCGCCTTTTGCCAACCCCTCTCCTCTCTACCTCTCTCCCGCCTTAAGAAAGCGTTTCAGCTTTAACTACAAAAAAAAAAGGGGGAAAAATAAAAATAAAGGGGCCAATGGTGAGGATCTTGTAATCCTACATTTGAAATCATGGCTGCGTGCGATAGCGTTCTTGCGAACAAAATGCCATACTTCATTTGGCCCCAAGATGTGAGACACAGATAGATAACGTTCTCTCTCACAAAGTTAATTGATGCAAAGGCTGATTAGGGCTACGACCCCGTTTGTAACCGCAGAATGATTCATTCACTTAAAACGACAAATGACATGACGTTAGTGAAGATGTAGCACCCACCATGTCGCGCGTTTTGAGTCGGGTTTAATTAAAAAGGACGACGGGAAAATGGAAATAAAGTTGTTCTGATTTTTAAGGTTAATGAATTAGTTTACCGGTGAAAATGAGAATAGCCAAAAGCACCCTTCAGTGAGAAGAGTTGCGAAAAAAAAAACCTCTTCTAACATGGAAACACAGTTTAGTGATGTGCGGCGCGAAGTAGAGTTAAGGAGCTTTTCATGCTGGGAAGAGTTGCTTGTCACTCGCGAACCTCTAAATTGACGTAATCATTCGCCATAGTTGGAAACAATACTTTGGCCTGACGGTATTTTTGACGTCATAGACTTCCTTTCAATTATTTGTTTTGAAACCTCGATTTTAACTATTATTATTTTGACTCTTTTAAGTGCGAAATAATTATGTTTTAACAAAAATGGTGCCTGGTTTCCACGTGCAACAAGAATTTTACGAGGAATCCTCACTTGGCTCGAACACCAAAATAAAGGAATTCTGGCTCGAATCTCACGACTGACGTGTACGTCATAAATGAATTTTTTTTAAAGTCCCTGTTGTCATTACCACCAATAAAGGGTAACTGCATGTGTATAGGTGCATGTTACCGTTTGTTTGCGAACTGAAACCTTACGAAAAACGCGTATTACCCTGATAATCTGCTTAAAAATCTGACTGGTCATTTTTGGTGTGGAATTGTCTGACAGCAGCATAAGAGTTGTATTGCAACAAACAAATATCCTCGAGTAAAGCGAGATAACGCCGAATGAGCGAGCGACTTGGCTAGTTTGTTCCTAAATAAGGTTAACTACCGTTATATTAAAAGTGTTTTAAAAAAACAGAGAATGTATATTTTTTATTTAAAAAATAAACTCGGGTTTTACAATTGGAGCAAAATTACATTAAAAATGGAATTATCCTACGCGTGAAAGATCCAGCGGGTTGTAGGAAAGAGTTCAATAAAATGATTCAGTTTGCTGCTGCGTAAATAGTCGCGGGGGGGGGGGGAGGACAATCGCCCCCAATATAGCCGAAGGGAGTAAATATCCTTGAAAATATCCGTTTACTACACTGTTTATTTCAACAATTTTTTATGAAGCCATTTATTAGGTTTAAGCAAGAAAAATAATCATACAGGAATACTATCAATGGTCATAGTTTTCTAACAGGGGGACGCAGAGGAGGGCGTAAAATTTCCCCTCCCCCTCCCCCGAAAAAAAACATTTATTAACGTCATTGTCAGTTTGGCTAATATTGTATAACAATAATGTTGTTTTAATGAGTGCCACTGCGCATTAAAAAGTCTATTTTAAAGTGTGGTGAGCGCATAAATAAAGCCAAAGAAAGTTGGATAAAATCGCTAGCTGGAACGAATTTGTTTGACCACAGCTTCAAAAAAGAAAGATAAAACCTTCGCCTCCCACAACGCCCAAGCTGACCGCGAAACGTTTATTATTGAGTTCAAGTTCACGCCGTTGTGACTCTCCATTATTAGCTCGTGGCGACAAGAATATTATCTGCTTTCGAATGACGTATTTTGAGCCGCTCTTAAGCTGTCAAGGGTAACATGTGACGTTTGACGCTGCATCATTACACTTCCCTTCGTTCAACCCATTTAATCCATGCTAAACTGTTCGTTTTATTCGGCACAATCCCGAAAATGGAGAAGCAAAGGGGAAAAAATGCATCATCCGACACGCTCACGTAATCAGGCAGGCCAAGCGGTTACGGTGTCAAGCTGTTGGCACACACACGATGAGCGGCTGATTTGAGTTCGCAACGTGACACTAGAGGGCGCCAATAGTATTGTACAAGTTGAAACGTTGATGCCTGCAAATGTGTGTTGCTGAGCATTTCCATTCGCTTTTTGATCCTGGCAGATGGACTATATTGCTAGTTTTATAGGACACAAATGTAGAAAAGCCGAATGGTGTTATGTTGCGTAGCAGCTGGATCATTGCAAAGAACACGCGTCGTTACAACCCTAATATCCCTTGGCGGTCAGGAGCATACTGGCTGTACGGAAAGGGGAAGTTTACCGTAGGCCCTTAGCGAGTTATAATTTAACTATTTTAAATTATTTTTAGGGAGTTTTGTTGCGTTAATTCGCGTGGCCGTAATTTCAACAGACGACGCAATTTAATAGTTTAACAACATTTAGCAATAGTTGTTGTTTATTCTTAATGTCTATATTGTTTTAAGTTTTCTGAAACTATAAGACTAGATATATTTTTCCAGGAAGTTTTGAGCTTTCCAGCATTTGCCGCTAACGAAGCAGAAAATCACCATTAAAGACTGGCCTTGCGAGAATATACAAGATAGACGAATTCAAGAAAGAAACAAGACAACGCGCCGGACTGGAATTCAAATCCAAGACATTCCAGACTCTGGCTGGCCGAGCTTACAAGCTGTTCACAAACATTTCTACGAGGGGAGGGGGGGGGGGGAGCTTCTGAGCCTCCACACTTTCCTGGCTAGTTGCTTTCCCTCCTCTTTGTCACTTTAAATCACTACTGAGAAAGACTGAACAGCTTCTTAGTTCGTTTGGAGCATGTATCGAGGTTCCACCCCGGTAGCACAGTTAGGAGAGACTCCAGCTTGTAAATGGGATCATAGATGTCTTGGATTAGAGTCCCAGTCGGGGCATGTCTTTTCTTTCTTTAACAGATTAGTGTACCTTAACTTTCCGTTTTGAAGGAAAATGTACATGTATGTATGTCTGTGGGAGGAGGAAGCTTCTTTTAAGTCCATGGAGAGGGACCCGTGTTGGAGGTCAAAAGTTAGTCTTATAATGAAGGTTAAAATCTTCTATAACCTAGGAAAGGCTTTGGGGACTGACTCGGAACCTTTCTAGATTTTCTGTATATATTAGCCGCTAACACACGGTATCCATCACCCCCAACTCAAAAATGGGTTTACCATTGAGTGGGTTTATATTGAATGAGTGACACAGGATACATACCCCCCTGGTTTTATTGTTCTTTAACTTTGGTATTACTGATAATTTGTTGCAACTAATTTACCTTTACGAATTTGCTGGACTAATGTTTTTCTAGCATCACTTAATACATTGTTCCATGGATGAGAAAGGATTTGAAGAAAATGACGAATGAACAGATTTTTTTCCTATGACTTTAATGCTCCCTTGGCTCGTTCTTGGAAGGGAGCCCCCCCCCCCCCCCCGTGCGCCACTCGAACTGTTTATCTTCAGTCTTTACTTTCTTACGTGCATTCTTAAGTGCACCCAAAAAAATAACGTCCATCGGAGGAATTTACTATTTGGATGTGTAGGTGCGAAACTGATTTTATTTTAGCCTCGAGTCACAAAGGAATGGCACCGAAATTGAGTATACTCCCCCGCCACATCCCCCCTCTATTCTCGTTGAAGACACAGCTTCCTTTGCAGCCGACGAACGTCTCTCTCTGTGTGATGGTAGCCCAAGGTAGGAACGCCCTGCAGACCGTCTGGCTGCTCGGCTGGAGCCTATTGATTTTTCCCGTCCCTCACCGAGAGAGAGGGTAATGAACTCAAGGGTTAGAGAACGACGCTGTTCGCAAAAACCTCCTGTTTTATTCTCGCCTAGCAACAAAAATAAAAATTCCAAAGAAGAGAAAAAAAAAGAAAAGAAGACGATAAAGAGAATGTAAATTTAAAGCATAAGGCAGCTAAAATAACAAGCTACCTTGGCCCAACTGTTGGCATCTCACCTTGAAAATGCAACCAGACCTTGCGATCGGTTTACATTCTATCACACATGCAAGCATAAAACGTCCATGTTAAATAGTCACTCCGGTAAGAAACAAACATGACCGAAGCCTACATAAACTAGCATTACGAACAAACACTCGTCGTAGCGTTCGAGTACTGCAGCTGCAGTGAAGACCAGTGTGCGGGCCATCTAGACTTGAAAATGTCATGTGACCGCACACTGGTGTTCACTGCAGTCCATGGATGATACGACGGATGTGTGATTATATCTTTTTACTGCATTTTCATTTCTCTTTAGATTATGAAGCTTAGATTATCCTCGGGCACCAAATGTTTGTACGATTAATGACAGGTAGATGTCAATCAAATTGACCAATGATACATACCTTAAATCCCGTTGTCACGAATAAAATCCTTGTTTAAAAAATCTTAAAATCGCCTGCTTTGTGCGTACTATAAAGCACACTGGCTGCGTCTAGCAACAAAAAATGCCTGCTGCGTTCATGTAATGGCGTTGGCCTTGGCTTTTTTTTTTGGTTGCATTTTTCAGGCTTCTGCAGGGCTTCTGTGCAGATTGTATATAGCATCCTTGTATATACCCCCACTGTGCTTTCCATGCTAGGTAGAAATAGCCCCATTTAATTTGCAGAGTGTGCCTATTTTGCCTCGTGCAGTGTGCATTTTTTTGAGTTATTGCGTAATTAAGCACCTTTCTATTGACACATCAACCGCCTTTCCTGCCGCATGCAGCATAGTGTGATACGGTAGCATACAAGTCTATGCTGTCAGCCATTCTTTCACGAACTCACACCGCCTCACACACTTTTTGCCTAAAGTCTCCAATAAGGCTAAGCGAAGAAATAATAATATATCACTGGCTGAACGGGTGGTGTTGGGTACACCATTTGCGGTATGGTCGCTCATGTGTGTGTCCATGTTTGTAAGAATTAAGTCCAAAAATTTTTGAAACTTCTATTGTATTCTTCCATGTTCCTGTTCATGTTCGCGGAAATAAATGAGGCTCAAGGCGTATCTGCCCCTTTGAGAAGCATGGTATCCTAAAAGCTATTCCCCAATGCTTCCCTTATTCCACTTGCGCGTTGCCATTACTAGTAGTCCGGCAGCTGGCACAAAAAACCCAAAAGAATAGTCTGCACAAAATGTTTTCTCGCAGAGATGTTCTACAATATGTCCCTACTCCAAACCATAATGATGCCACCTTGGCCCCCTAGGGGAATTCAAGATGGCGACCAAAAATGGCGACCAAAAACGGTCTTTTGCTTCTAGCGTCTAAACCATTCATCCGATTGAAAATTAATCGGTTACCAATTATGTTTAGAATAAAATTTCCTTCAAAAAATGTTCTATTCATATTTTTGGTAAAATTAATCCTTCTTCGTTATTTAGGTTATTTTAGGCCGTTAACGCGTTACATATACAATTCCTGACTTTAAACAGCTGCAGTACCCGTTCTAATACGGATAAATGGATGTGGTTAGGCTTAGATAAAAGATGAAGAACTATTTTTCCAACATGGATAATTATAGCGATTTATTATAATTAGGAGCTAAGCTACGGCAGTTTACACACGTTGTAGCACTGTGCTTTTCGCTCTATTTTACCACATGTTTCATCTTTAAACTGCTGCACCGTCCGTTCTAATTCGGATAAATCGACGTGATTAGGCTTAGATGAAAGATGAAGATGCATATTTTCAAACAAGGGTAATTAAGACGTTTTATATTAATTAGGAACTAAGCTGCGGCAGCTTACATACGTTGCAGCGCTGTGCTTTTCGCTCTAATTTACCACATGTTCCATCTTTAAACTGCTGCACCACCTGTTCTAATTCGGATAAATAGACGTGATTAGGCTTAGATGAAAGATAAAAATGCATGTTTTCCAACAAGGGCAATTAAAACGATTTATATTAATTAGATGCTAAGCTACGCCAGTTTAAAGATGGAACTTGTGGTAAAATAACGCAAAATGCACACCATTACACTGTAGAAAAACTGTCGTAGCTTAGCTCCTAATTAATATACATAATTTTAATTACCCTTGTTGGAATTCGTCTAAGCCTAATCACGTCCATTTGTCCGAATTAGAACGGATGATGCAGCAGTTTAAAGTGTGGTAAAATTAGGCGAAAAGCACAGTGCTACAACGTATGTAAACAGCCGTAGCTTAGCTCCTAATTAATATAAATCGCTTTAATTACCCTTGTTGGAAAATATACATCTTCATCTTACATCTAATCCTAATCATGTCCATTTATCCGAATTAGAACGGGTACTGCTGCTGTTTAGAGCCAGGAATTGTATTATGTAACATGCAGTAACGGCCTAAAATAACTTACATAACCTATTTCGGCAAGAAGGATTAATTTTACCAAAAATTTAAATAGTACCTTTTTTGAAAGAAATTTTATTCTAAACATAATTGGTAACTGGTTAATTTTCAATCGGATGAACGGTTTAGACGCAAGAAGCAAAAAACCGTTTTGTTGTCGCAATTTTGGACGCCATCTTGAATTACCCAAGGGTGCCAACGTGGCATCATTATGTTTTGGAATAGGGACGTATTGTAGAACATCTCTGCGAAAAAAAAAACATTTTGTACAGACAGTTTTTTTTAGGTTAGGCCAAAAATTAGCATTTGGCAACTGGACTATAGTGTTAATATGAAAGTAGTCTGGATTTCAACGATCTTATTATATAGATCGTCGGGTGAACAGCCAGCGATTTTTGTCGGGTGAACAGCCAGCGCGTTAATAGAATGCGTGGATATTTAGAAATAGTGTGATAATTAGAAATCCAAACACTACCAACATTTATTGTTTATTTTTTAAAGTACAGGCCAATACGCCACATGCTCGATGACGTAATGGAAAGAACACGTACTAAAGACAAACAATACAAACCAGTAAAAAATAAAATAATAATTACGTTTTTAAAAGCAGTCATAAGAAATTCACTATCAATGTTTTCGTAAAGGCAACAATGACTGCCGTAAACCCCTGAGCCGGACTTTTTTTAACAATCGGCGGCTTATCGATTAATTCGACTAATTTTCGCCCTGAAAATATTTGTGACTAATTTCAGCTAGCTCTGTTTTCGGCTAAAGGGGGCCAGAATTAATTTTATTGGGTCCGTGACCCGAAGTCATGCGCCTTCCTTAACACTGATACAATCAAAATACTACATAACACTGCTAATCAAAACATCCTATGGGGGGGGGGTGTCGCTCAATAACAATCATTTTACACCAAGTAGAAAGCAAACGACAGCAAAAAGTATGTGACAAAAGCCCAATTTTATTTTAGTTTATCGAGTACTATGCGGCCTATAATGCCATACACTCATTCTTATGCTATCCTAACTTAAAACTAAAGCCACTCATATACAACTCTACTCCGAAGTACATAATACATTTACCAAGACCAGAATGCATGATCACTTCCACAGAACAAACAACAACAACAACAACGACAACGACAACAATACACCGCCAAGCGACGATTGATAGATTGATTTTTAATGAGCGACGAATTGCAACCAACAACAATGCTACGAAACCGATACTACTGAATAGATATAATATCATTCGATAATAATCGATCATAAATAAATTACGGAATGTATTTTTTCAACTGTTTATGCAGTGAAATGTAGAAAAAGATTTACGAACAATTATAGGGGGTGCAGAATTGGAAGAAGAGGACAAAATTCATCATTTTACCATTGCATTCAATAATTGTGTTATTTGTTCAGTTGCCGGGTGATTCATAAAAATGAATTATCAAAATTTAAATAACGTTATGATGTGTATGGATCATTCAGAGAGCCAGAGAAAAAGTATACTTTTCAGGAATGCCATGTTTTCATTATTGCATCTGCGTAATCTACCGGTTATTATGTATGGACGGTGGGGATTGATGGAAGCCAAGGCGATTTTAGAAATCTTGACTTCCGGACATGCCATTTTTGAGATCTGAAATTGTATTTTTTCGCCAGTTTGGGTAGTATCTTTTTATGCTAACCTTCCTTTTACTCTGGGCTTAAAAGAATTCATGTCCTCCCCATCGTACGTAATGACCGGTCCGTAATACGCTTGGAAATGCAGTTCGCTCTAGGAACTACTGCGTAACTCTCCTGATACAAAACAAAATTTGGAAATCTATGGAGTAAAAAGATGACCCTTCCTTTATTTTTTTTAGTAAAAAAAAAGTAATTAATCCTCCCACTTTTGCAAGTTTTCCACTTTATCTGGCTGTGAGTGTAGCACCTTTTGTAGGGGTCCGTGCTGGCACCAAATTAATGCAACTAAGAAAAATCTGAAGGCGGTTAATTAGAGAGCATCATTTAATTATTATACGAAACAGCACACGAAGCGACAGACAGGGAACAAAAAGAGTGAAGTATAATTGCGTGCAAAGCTCAGCCTGTTCTGCCAACCGCTCGTTGCTTTTCTTGCAGTCCTTGAATTACTGTAATCTGCGCATTCATAAATTCTGAAGTAAGTGAAGGAAAAGTGTGGAGCATTCCATGTCGATACAATGGGGGTGTAGTAGGGAGGGGCACGATGGACTCAACACATTCTCTCTCATTTTCAACATTTCCTTCAGCTTGTAAGATTGTTATTACTGTCATTAATTCCTGCTAAATGCAGCGTCTTACAATAAGAACACCCGCCAAGATATAGAGAGGGAATATTTTACTAAATGCAGAGGACAATGATTATTACTATATGTAACTAGTGAAGCTAGAATTTCAGATCAAAGATAGCATCAGTCTAACTGGTGTCAATTCTGGTACTCGGGACCAACTGGAAAATAATACTTTGGGTCCTTCTTTTCAGTGCACACAGTTAACAAATAAAAATCCAATGGATTTAATCCTATTGCTCTGGGACCTTAAACCTCCAATAATTATTAACTTTGTCCTGTAAAAAGATGCACCTTCTCTCAAAAGTTGGAAATATTTTAAAATTCGGTGATCTCGCGAATAGCCGTAATTAAATAAAAAAAACATGGACATTGTCAATCAGTAATTTACATGTTGTTTTATTGCTTACAATTTCGGTACTAATAACTCAAATTCGTGACCTCAGGAACACTTTTTGTTCAAAACTTCGGCACCTTTTGGGAAGACTTTTACCCTCAAATTGGTGACTTTCGAAATTGGGGTTGACGGGAGTGGGGGGGGGGGCGGTGCTGGTCTGCTGTAAGTTAGGACATTGAAGAATAGCGAGAATGCACAAATCCAGTTAATGGATGGATTGTATTTCGATGATACAATTTTCGGCACATTCTTCAAAACCCATCACTAAATCGCTCATGTTAGCAACTGACACCTATTTTGCACATTATGGCGATTGAGATTTTGGGGGGGGGGGGTTGTTAATTTTTACGTCACGCCTTTTATGGGAAGGAGGGAGGGGTAAGCATTTCGAAGAATCTGTAGTTTATCCATATTTTCCTTAGTTTATAAAAAATGGCACAATAATTTTATTAGATAGGACTTCACAACATTAAGCATGATATCACTTCTTTCCAAGGTGAACACTTTTTGGATGGGTTAAGCATTAGGTTTAGAAAAATGGTAGCAGCCTGCAGTTTCACTCCGATATCACTACTATGATTGGCTAAAACTTGGTGGGTTCTTTCACCATTGTGGGTTTTGTTTCTAATGATACAATCCGCATATTATTATTTGTTGGGACTTGCACAACACGCAACATCAAACGACTCTTGGACTTTTAATTTTACTTCCATTTTCGGTGGTAGGATTCGATCGGGCAGTCAGTCATTCTGTTCACTCGGTTGGCCTTGCTCATTTTGTTCAGAATACGCGGCAACCGTTCACAAAACTCTGAGTGCACGTTGGCAAGTGTTTTTTTTTTGTTTTCTACTTGGTGGCGTGTTGCCATTTGGGCTACAGTAGAAATGCAGCATGCTAATATTCGATAAAACTTCCAAAGTGTTTTTGCCATAAATACTACTACTTCTGCATTTAAAGG
>JAHWFP010146708.1:13994-28567 GCA_023313725.1 Lithobius niger
GGGGGGGGGGGGGGGTTCAATGGTTGCATTTACCTTAAAGGTGCTTATCTCCTTTCTTGTCCAGAATTGTGTGCTGAACATTTTTGATTCATTAATGGTTAAGGAGTTAGTTTTGTTAGTTTTACAGCACAACAATGCCCAAGAAAGATTTTCTCCTCGACTCAATATACTCAACTTGTCAAAATATACCAGTGTACCAAATTTCAAGGTTTTATCAAAAAAATTACGTATTTTGGTATTATAGAGGAAAATTAGCATCGGCCACTAGCCAGCTGGCGATTAAATACTGTCATTTGGTGACTAAAAATTTAGCATCAGCAGCCAGTTTGGCCACTTGTCATAACAAGCATGACTGCATTTAAGAACTTCTCACTTTTGATAACAAAAATTCTGCTTAAATTATTTAATTGTGACTGTTTGATGTAATCCTTAATGCCTTCAAATTTGCTTTTTAAAGTTATTTTTTTTTAATTCCAAGCGTCTGAATGAAATTAAAAATTGCTACCAACAAAAACAAAACTGAGTACTGATGTCCAGTTTGTTTCACTGCAGCTGGGGTGTAATCAATTTTTAAAAAGTAGGCCTAGCCCCAAAAAAATGTAGCAATTTTTGTTTTGTGACTAGGAAGGAGTGGAGGGCTCCCCTTTCTGTCGACTAAAATTTTACTGTGGCGACTAAACTTTTGTCATCTGCTGGCCACTGGCCGGTACACCAAAAAGTTAATTTTCATGTTTGGTATTTATGTGTATGTAGAGGGGGGGGGGGGGGGAGAGCAGGGCTACCCTCAGGACGAAATCGCGATGCCTCCTCGACTTAATTTAGTAAACTTGGTGAAACCTACCAATCTACCAAATTTCAAGCTTTTATCACAAAAAATTCGGATTTTTGCAATTTTATATGGGGAAGGGGAGGGGGGGGCGGGGCCTAGGACTTCCCCCTAGGCCGAAATGGCGATGTCTTCTCGACCCAATTTACTCTACTTGGTACAAGTTAACACTGTACCAAATTTTATACTTTTATCACAAAATGTAGGTTCATAATTATAGCTCACTGCCTGTACTAATTATCTAAAACGTAAAGCCGCACGTAAGAGTTTTTCTTTCCTTTCAACATTAAAAATGGGAACAACTTTTTCTACCCCAAAAAATTAAATGGAACAGTGTAAAGAGCAAATACCCGTTGTAGCACTAGCAGGGCCGTAGGAAGTGTAATGCGAGCAAGGTTGCCGCCTTCGAATCTAGGAGGCCCTGGAAAAAATCTAAAAATATCCCCTTTTTCCGGGGGTATTTTTTCCTGGGGTGGGGGGGGGGGCGGGTATGTTTTCCAGGGTTTTTTTTCCGGGAATATTTTTACCTACTACCCCGCCTTCCTAGGGGCGCCTCACCGAACTCCTGCCCACCGTGCAACAGTGTTAGCGGATGGTGCACAAATATAGTATATTTTTTACCGGATGGCGATTCACACAAGTTCATAACGCTATAAAAGAGACGTGCTTGCTCGGACTTGGTTTAGTGCTTCTTTGCAACTGCCAGATGTTTTGTTAACCGATTATTAGTTTTTTTTTCTTTAATGATTCGATAACCGAAAACAACTCGGGGGGGGGGGGGGGGTGCAACTCAGTTGGTTCGCCTTGGGCGCCAAGGGGGCTAGCTACGGCCCTGAGCACTAGCACCCGATGACTGCAACTGTCATGTAAAAGTTTGCTGCAATCCCTAGAAAAGTAAATCAGTTGACAAGTTCGAAAACCGCTGGTTCGATGCCTGGTCGCATTAATACATTAGAATTTGTTTTCGTCGAATTGGTTGCACGATGGTTGTCTCCAAACTCTGCTACGACGGGTGTTTAATTGGTTCTTAGTTAATAACCCCCCCTTTCCCCGGACGGATTTATAAGTAGGCCCGAGAGGCCCGTGCCTATAGCGGCACTTTTTTAGGGACGGCATGACAGCTTAAAAACAATTGCACGTGAGAAAAGCTGGTGCGAATTTGGCAACCGCTCCACCTTTCGTGAAAATTTATTAACTAAATGCTGACGCCATCCATTGTTAGAAACAAGCTAACACTATATCAGTCTAAAATACGTATAGGCTACCGCATTCTATCGAGATGATGCTATAAATAAGCTGTTGCTACCTTGTGCAATACGTATCTAGACACACGCTAATGTGTCGCCGCCAAGTAGACGTTTTATTGTTGTTGGAGCTTAATTGTTAGAGCGTAATTGTTAGAGTGTAATTGTTGTCACATGGCGGCTCACTACAAGACTGTCTTTTAACTGACACCAACTTATATGCGATTTCAGCATACTGGTATAAATTCCCCATTCGGTAGAAATCTTTGCAAATCGTTTGAATCAGGTGTCTTGGGTTCAGTAACAAAGAAAACCTCAACATGAAAATGTGGGAACGTGTTCTTTATGGAGAAAATGGGCCCTCAATAACGTTGAGTGTTACTAGTAACTAGCTAATCACCAGGCTCCCATGTTAATTCTCATAGGGTATAAAGACACCTCTACAGCTCAGTAGGGAAAGTTGCCAGATCTAAATTTTGGCAGACAGGTAAAGCGTCATATGGGGAAGTGCCTTTTTCTAAAATGGGGGTTGCAGCTATAAGCACGTGGCCCTGAAGTGGCTCGTAAGTGCAAAATTATTGTTGTAAGTAGATTATAACATGCTTAAGTGTTACACGCTTATCGTTTCAGTACTTAATTGTCAGAATGCACTGTTGTTACAAATAGGTGGTTCACTAAGAGACATAATGTCTTTCTTTTATTGCAAAGGTTTGGTCTTTTTTTTTTTTTTTTTTTTTTTTTTTGCGGTACACGAATCCAAACTGAAATATCTGCCCCACCACGATAAAACGGACAATTTTGCTGGAAAGAAGATTAGGAAACAAAATGCACATCGTCAGCACATGTGGGGACGTGTTCTTTATGGAGAAAAAGTGTCCTCAATAACGTGACGCGGACATTTTATTTTATGTAGACTTACTGATCTTGCAGTCTGGTTGTAAACCTCGCACTTTCCCCTAATTATCGGAAAAGTGGCGGATTTCCAGTGTGTAAGCTAAACAGCTTACACCGGCAACAAATAACACACTATATCACAACAATGGCAAGCAAAAGAAGGGAGACCACACAAGTTGTTTCTGGTTTAATTAAACTTGATTTATTCAAAGTCAAAGTGCAGGGTTAGGATTTAGATCGGTTCCCTCTTATCCCAAGTTAAACCACTCTTAGCTAATGCTATTATCGTTACTGGGGCTTCCTTGCCAAAGTTAGGCCTGGATCTTAGGAAAGTTAGCATAGCTCAATTTGACTAAGTTCAGCATGAATTCAATTCAATATTCAGAGTTCTACTTAGCTTATAACTGTTGTCAGGTCCTATAGTGATTTCACACGGAATAATGTTTGCGTGCCGTGCCGTCCCATGCCGCGCCTGCGGATTTCACACGGAAAAATGTTTGCGTGCCGTGCCGTCCCATGTCGCGCGCAAGCGAGCCACGACGGCCGCTACGCAACAACCGGCCAGCACGGGCTGGCACTGCTCGGCACGTTTTAATTATTCAGTCTGAAATCCGAACGCGCGCCGTGCCGCGCTGCTGGAAATGCTAACAAAGCTTCACTGTAGTTAAAAATTTCCCGCCACCGGTTGTTGTCAAAACAAGGAGGCTGACAACAGCCGCTTATAATTAAACCGTCTGAAATCAAGTCGCGCTGGCCCTCCAGAATCTGCTAAAGAGGGTTGGCCGCCCCCAGCCCGAGACGAATTATTCCGTGTGAAATCACTACTAGAGTCGGGAGCTCTGTGGCAGCAACCTCTCTGCGTCTGAGTTGGACTGGAGTGAGAAAGCGGCTCTAGCAGCAGGTGGGCCTTTATATGTATACCCCAGCAGCTAACTGTTCCAATAGTAAATGTAGATCTGAACAAGTTTGGGCTCGAACCCGGACTAGATCTAATATTAGCAATGAGGTAATGCTCTGATCTATAAGAAGTATCTGGATAGCCGATACTTGGCAGCTGGCGTAATGTGCAAGGCTGAGGCTGAACTGAGCAAAGCAGGGATACTTAGCGAATCTAAGTTATTTTATTAATTTAATAGCCAAATGAACGTTGTATAATACGAGTCAGTTTAAAGGAAGCAAGATCGGTGATTGATAGAGTATTGGTAATACCGATATATCGGTATAAATTAAAAGATTAAGCCAAATGCAATATATTTACATTGTGTAAGTGGCGAGTAATTTTAAACAGCTGGTGAGTTGATTAGTTTTAGTAATCTTCGTCTGCCACCAGAATATTAGAACTGTATGAACATTACCATTCCGTGAGTTCATGATTGAATGATTAACGTTAACCTGGGGAGGGCCAAGTGAAGGGGGATGCGCTGATTTTGAGTGAGCGAAGCAAACGAATATCAGCGTTTGTTAGCCAGTGTGCTCAAAAATCGGGTAAAATAGACTTAAGCATGTGAAACAAGGGCATACAATAAGCCAAACCATGTCCATTTCGCTGGTGTAACGTCTAATTGGGCAATGGCAAACGTAAAAATTATGAATTAGAAAATTTATAGACACTCCAGACAAAAAGGTAGAGGCGACTACTAGACAGTGCAATTCTTTGTTTTCACAGGCCTACGAAAGTTGTGATATCCACCCAAAAGCAAAACTGGTATAAGAGCAGCCGCCACGTTTCCAAAAAGGTTCAGCCTTTCAAAGTAGTGATATCATTCAACCAGGGAAAGGCCGCCAAGGTTAATCCTATTAGTCAAGTTAATCGCACGGAATAATACTTTGGACGTTAAATGAAAACTTGAAGATTGCTACCGCTAGTAGCAATCTTCTAGTTTTCATTTAACTTTCGAACTATTTGTAGGTGCGATTAACTTGGCTAATGGGATCAACCTTGGCGGCCTTTCCCTGGTTGAATGATATCACTACTTTGAAAGGCCGAACCTTTTTGGAAACGTGGTGGCTGCTCTTATACCAGTTTTGGTTTTGGGTGGATATCAATAATACCGGCAGTAACCGACCGTACCGTACCACAAAAAAAAAAGCGACAGCGGACGTTTTTCCCCCTTAGGTCGGACATTTTTCTCCCACACACTTTCTACAATTACGAAGAAACGGTAGTTTAAAAACACTTTTAAAAAAAAATACTACGCTTTACCACACTTAAATGAACTAACATCCTTATAGATCGACATCGTTGCCGAGGGAAAATACTCGCAATAAAAATATACACGCAACACGAAAAAGTCTGTAAATCTCGGGCAAATTTTCGGTGGCCAATTTTCTGCCATCTTCATCAGGCCAAGCCCAGAGTTCTGTTCACAACAGCAATTACAAACGTCAACGGATAAAAAAAAATTCGAATTTGGCGATTTTCTTAGTCCCAAAAATTATGCAGTTTTGCCACCTCAGACTTGATACAGCAACTCGAAATCCAGTGGAAACCATTCCTAACAACAACACCGGAAGAAGGCAACACCTGCAACAGCTAGTGCTGCTTTTTAGGAGCCAAGTCCCACTGAGAAAATCTCCAAATTCGAATTTGTTTTTTCCGTTGACGTTTGTAGTTGCTGTTGTGAACAGAAGTCTGGGCTTGGCCTGGGTAGCTGAAAATTGGCCACCGAAAATTTGCCTGAGATTTACGAACTAAAGTCCATTTGAATTTTTGGTGGAATTCAGTCGGCCACTTTCTTCAGAAGTCACTACAGCTCGGCTACGTTTTTTACGATCACGTACTTAAAAAAAAAAAAACCTAACCAAGCCGTAGCGATTTCTGAAAAAGATGGACGACTGAATTCCATCGAGAATTCAAGTCGACGTTAGTTCATTTATGTGTGGTAAAGTGTAGTATTTTTTTAAAATACCGTTTCTCCATGTATCACATTCCCCATAGTAAATACGGATTACCGGTGTTTTCCATCTGCAACTAAAACTACTTTCAAAGCAATTTGTTTATTTTCATTAAATGTGTGTACCACATAAAGGTGGTAATTGGCCTATTTTATTGAGCGCAGCCTACACCAGGATTTCCACTCTTCACATATTCTGGTGGTTCTGACTGGGAGAGTGACGATCGTCTAATTGGTTGGAAGATCGTATACAATATAAAGGAAAATCGTCTAACACGAAATTCGTATAATGGAGAATTGTCTAGCATTCCTGCCTAGTCGCTTGCCCTGTGCTACCGCGCTCGCTGCGGCTGTACATGTAACGCCAGCAACCACAGCCATATTATTGTCCAGCAGGTAGACGATTATCCATTATACGATATTCCATTTAGATGATTTTCCAGATTTTTTATTTAGGCAAATACTAAACAATTATCCCATTAGACGATTTTCCAGTTAAGACTTTCGTCCGAAGCCCCAGTTCAGTCTGGGGGTGCTGGTTGTTAAGCGTGCCTCCCCTCCCAGGTTTAAATGGTTAGCCAGATGTGCGCTCCATGTAAGACTTATTCTGGTAGTTCACCATCGATCAAAAATTGTTTGCTTTGTTTTTTTATAACATTTTTCTTCTGACTGGAAAATGTCCAACACGAGGAGGAGGGACGTTCACTGTCGCTTTTTTTTAGGGGCAAACAGCGTGGGTGGGGGGTGGTGGTCTGGTGGGCGGAAAAAAGGTCCGCGGGAAAAGTCCGTGGAAAAAAGGTCCGAAGAAACGTTAAATAGTACGACTTAGGCACTGATAAATTTTGGCTTATAACTTCTGAATTGTTCATCAAATTCAAGGTTAATTAAATATATTTATATCAGTCAGAGAAAAAATATCCCTACAAAGGTAGAAGTTCTTTAAAAAATGAGATTATTATTGGGCGTTACGTCTCAATTCTCTGCCTACCTTGTACATGGGTTGCTCCATAATACGGGAAAAAAAAAAAAGCCTAGTCAGGAGACATTAACTCCAACCGGGAAACAAAATCTTGGGCAAAACTCTGCCTCTCAAAGGAGTGATATGAAATTAAAATATTTAACAGAAACCAGAGTTGAGAGCATTTTCACAATGGTGAGGTAAATATGTAGCGACAAATAATTGGTCACACGACCACTGTCAAACATTTGCTTCCCAAATTAAGCTACATGTTCTTTCATCTCTCCCCCCCCCCCCTCCCAACGAGACAATTAAGACAGTTCAAACCGCATTGGCCTACGTTAATTATTAGATTAATTATTAGGGCATTATTAAGTTTTATAATCTGGGTATTGTTTTGTATTCACACTATAAACATATACATACATAGGCCTATATATTTAAAGCCAACATTTATCAGGGCCTACGTCGTGCAATTTAACTTTCTCCGGACCTTCTTTTCCCGGATCCTTTTCTCCCCGGACCTTTTCTCCTAGATTCGGTGTTTTTAGGGTGACCGAGACTCTTGTGTGGTTTGTGATATTTATGTTAACGATTGTTTTGAACTGTTTTTCTTCCAGCTGTGGTGGCAAAAACTGCTATTTCCCTGAGCTGCCAATATTGTCATCTACCCAAATGGGCAGGAATTAAAAGATTGGAAATGGGAAACAACTCTTGCGGTAAGAAGTTTTCAGCATTATTAACCGTAATTACGAAATGTTATTTAATTTATAAATTATTCATTAATTAACTGTAACGTAAGATCATGGCGGAGCAAGTGGTCATTTAAAAGGACATTCCTCGATCCTTCTCATCAAATACGGCCTAAAAGTTTTATTTAGTTATCGTTAGTCTATCCCTAGCAGAAAATCCGTTCTAAAATGAGGCGTCTACGCTTTTTTCGGTTGAATATTGGGGAATTTTATTTACAGCAGGACGCACGTATATGATGCTTTGCGCGCTTACAATAACCATGACGTTTCATATCTGTGTATGCATGTACTAATTTTCTAATAATTACCATGAGATCAAATATCTAAAATACTAATACGGTAAAAATTAAAATAAATTATTCCAATATACCGCTGAAGCAAAATTACAAGACACTAGCCTAGAAAATTATAAATTGTGATGTTAAAAAACGAGAATCATTCCGGTTTGTGACGACACGATTAATGCGTTCATGCTGGTTCGCTTCAACGCACAATGCCAATCGAGACAATGCCAATTGCGTTCAAGGAACGCAGCTACTATCTCAGATGACCTCTGCGATGCTCTATGCGTGGATGGCGATCAGCGCGTGGATGTTATAAGGCAGGCCGGGTGTACCTTTAACTCCAGGTACCTAAGAATTATGTACCTAGCAAAACTTTCTCCGCACCGGGATAACCTCGATAGCTGAAAAAAGACGTTCAATTTTTCCCTCGTGTTTCGTTCAGCAAGTCGATTTTTGTTATTATTATTAAAAAAATTATTAAATTAATTTCTTTGAGCCTAAAGTTAACCAAAGCAATTTCATGCTTGTGTGGCTGAACCGGCTCAATTTCGAACATTACCATTCTTTTTCGAGAGAAGAAATATCTGGTAAATGGAGGGGAAAACCCGGGGATTTGAACCGGGAAACCTCCGATCATCATCCAGATTATCCAGAATTGGCCAAAATAAGTTTCCATAGCTGCTGAAGGAGCATGGTAGCGTCTCACGCTACCCTGGTCGGCAGTCCTGGCGGGGTCTTTGCCAAGATCCTTTTTCCAGAGGTTTGACCAGATTCGCAAACCTCCAGCAACCAGGCTGATCGCTCTCAACGGTCAGCCACGATGGCCACCCAGCGTATTAACTATACAGCGTAGTAGGCAAAGGAAGGTTTTCAAGGTAGACCTAGAACAAGATCTTGTACTTCGCTTACACATCTAAGCTTTAAGACCGCGGGCCTTGTGAGAGAATAAGACGGGACTAATTTGAGGGGGAAAAAAGATAACCTAGGACTTCTCACGTACTAACCCGAATGTGCTGACCACTGTGCTACAGATGTGGCAGGATATTCTCTCCCCCTACGTTTTGTCTCCTTCGGAGAACGTATCCAAGGATACTGTCTCACGGGGAAGACATTTTACCCAGGATGAAGTCTCCCCTTCCAGGAAATTCTCCTCTACCTAATTTAATTGTGTATTGTTACTAGTTATATTCGAACTTATCTATCTGTGCAAGACAGTAAAGGGGAATGAAATATCTTTTGGAAATTTGGAGGCTTCTCGACTTATACCAATTTTGGTTTGGGTGTAGTGTTTACCTCCATTCTAAACGATTGCTCAGTTCACTAGCAGCTGCTTCTACGAATGCGTATTGATAATACCATTACACTGAATATTAGCTTTTCTGTTGGATTAGGTTTTCTTAGCAGTCGAGTTGACGAGGAAACTGTTCGAGCAAATCAGTCAAACTAAGGTAAATGTTTCAAAGACAGATTTCCCTGGTCCCGTGGGGAAAAAACGTCCAGGGAAAAATAGCCTCGGATAAAATACTCTTGTGATTGGCTACGCAATGTCTCTGCCTTGCTTCGTGCATGCATAAGATGGAAAGGTCCCAAGTACTTTTTTCTGCCCATAGGGATAGGGAGAGGAGAACCATCTGGGCGAAATATTTTTTTTTCGTGAACAGTTCACAGATAGGCTTCGAAACCGTTACTTAGTACTTACTATAGTGGTGAGTATATCCCGCTTGCTATCATGGTGGAAGGTAGAGGAGCGGGGTATAATCGACCTAGTGTGGTATAATCACTCGATTACACACCGGGGTATAATCGGGGTGATTATACCACAGTACCTTTTCGTTGTGCGCATGCGCAACTAACCGAGCTAAGCTTAAAACGGATACCAACTGCTAGTTAATGACCGTGTCTTTTGACTCGCATATATACCAGCTAGAAAACTCGACATATTCGTTACGATTGTCGAATTTTAACATCACTGTATAATTTTTTAGGCTAGTATCTTATAATTTTACTTCGGCGATCTATTGGCATAAATAATTTTAATTTGTACCGTATAAGTCTTTTAGTTTTTCGATCCCATGGTAATTATTAGCAAACGATTAAAAACTAGTACAGGAACACACACAGCGCCATCTCTCGGCGGATTTCAGCAATGCGTGGTTGATGCGGCGTGTTTAACTGGAGAAAGTCGCCGACAGCAGCATCGCCTATAGCTTCTCGTTGGAGACAAATAATTTTATGAACTGAGAGACTGGTAAGCAAATAAAACGTAGCATTACATTATAAATATTAATGAACTCAAAGAATGTTTAGTCCTTTTGGTATTATTTATTTTGAATTGGGATATACTCCAGTAAAACAGCCCTCTAGCTTTTGTGGATAATACGGCTAAAAATGTTTTCGCACTCAGCCTGTAACCAGACTAAAACTAACTCATGCTAATTAATTTGAAATTATACCCCTCGCGCTACGCGCTCGGGATATAATTGCAAAATAATTAGCATTCGTTAGTTTTAATGTCAGGTTACAGGCTTCGTGCGAAAACAGTAGCCACAAAAGCTGTAGGACTATTACTACTGATTATTTGTTTGTAAATTGACTTTATTGCGGATGTGTTGTAGTTAGGTTAGGTTCGGTGACTTAAAGTCGGATTAAACTGTTTTTATTTGAGAGCTATATAGCGAATTTTGCCGAAGTGTTTAAGAAAAAAAAGGTATACATCCGGGCAGCATGTGCGGATTCCGCCAGATTCCTAGTGCTTAATATTAAAACAACTTATTTCTTTACAGGTGGACTGACGTTGTTGCAGGACTTCAAACGCATTTACAAAAACTCTACGAATTTATCTTCGAAATTTTCTAATCTGGCCTTAATGAAACCACCGCTTTTAAAATTTAAAACTACCGAACACTATATTTCTTTTTTAACTTGTTGTAATACGCTTGCTTTTTAGTGTGTAATAAATTTGTTTTAAATTATGAAAGATTCATTATTTTATTTTCCAGTTGCTTCATTCACGAACGTTGAAAAAGGGCACCTTCTTTGGACACTACTGATTGCACGCTATTAAATTCGTCTTGGTGGGTCTTCATGTTTCAGGGCCACCGCTTGTTCTATTAATAGCCGAAGCTGACCCGCGGTAATCCTTACGTATTCCAAGCAGTCCAGTCCAGTCCAGTCCAGTCCAATCGAGGCTGACTGGAGTAGAAATTGCGTGTCCTCCCTCCCGATTTTACGTGCTTAGCATTGCTTTGGTAAAATTAGATAATGGTCATGGTAATCATGGTATATTAATAACTTGGAGCCTGGAGCTGAAACCAGCTGCTTCTGCAAACGGCTGAATGCAAAGTGGGAGTTACATGATAATGCCACAGAACTTGTTGGCATTCATTCACTCCTGGTAATATTCGTACTTTTGTGTGTGTGTGTGTGGGGGGGGGGGGCGGCCCAGGCAATTTTTTTAGTGTCCTCCAGTTTCTGAAACCAGTCGCATGACCGTTTCGCCGAATTTTAATTATGTCTACATTTTCGGCTAATTCCATTTAACCGAATAATTATTGTCCAAATTACGTGCCTCGCTCACTGCGGCTACACACAACATCAGAAACCACAATTTATCGCAAATGTCTTCCAATTAGGAAAGCATCTTTAACTTTTCCAACGTATGAGGGGGCTGACGTTTCGAGCTGACACTACAGCACATTATCAAGGAATAAAAAAGACAATACACTTAAAATTGCATAACAGCAGAATGCAGGCACTGTGTCCCTGGTAGGTCTAACCTTGGTGGTAAGGCATTCGTGACCCCAACCCTATACCATCAACCCTTCCTTTACAGCCGGGCAATAGTATTAGTTTTAAACTTTTAAACTTAAATTTTACAATTTTTAATTCTTGTTTTAACTTCGGATGGTAGTTAGTGGCCACCAGGTCCTTGCCATTCCGGTTGCGTTTACGACAAACTTATTATTATTAAAACTACCTAAATCAAAACAACAAGTCGAACTATTTTTAAAAAGGAGAATTAAAAATTAAAAAAAAAAAAAAAGAGGAGAGTGACCGTTTTCAGCACAAAGAGGTCTCTCTCCTCTCTCCTCTTCCTCTTTTTAAATTTTTAAAAATTTTAAATTCTTATGTTTTAAAAATTGTTGGAATTGTTTTTTTTTACTTAAGCAGTTTTGCCTGCATTCGACATTTCATTCGATTTGAACCTTTATGCAATTTTAAGTGTATTATCATGCTTTTATTCCCTTAATAACGAGCTGGAGTGTCAGCTCGATACGTCGGGTTGTGCTGAAACTGTGCATTATGGGCTTCTGTTTGTCAACGTACTTCGTTCCAATGCTTACATTTTCCTCGCCTTAAGCCCTTAACACATGAAAGTACGAAACGTGGGCAACAGACAGCGGAGGGGGGGGGGGGGCACTAATTGTCCCACAAAGGGGGAGGTTTAGGCACTGGGCCCATTCTTACACCT
Organism: Lithobius niger; assembly: GCA_023313725.1. Classification (NCBI taxonomy): domain Eukaryota; kingdom Metazoa; phylum Arthropoda; class Chilopoda; order Lithobiomorpha; family Lithobiidae; genus Lithobius; species Lithobius niger. The sequence continues at coordinate 26,318 of JAHWFP010146708.1, forward strand.
AACCCGAAAAACAAGACAAATTAACAATCGCAAAAACTAAAAATAAACAAGAAAATTAAGCAGCGAGGATTGGGGGGGGGGGGGTAAGCAAGTTAAACAAGTGATGGAATAAAATGAATTTTGAAAGAACACGAAGACACCTTTTAATGGCTTGTGTTGGAGCCATTTTTTTTACTGGAATGCAAGAGTCTATAGCAATATTATTATTGTCCCCTTTATTTTTCTTCCTTTTCTGTTTTGTCCCAGTAGACTTGATATGGTCACTTGCCGTCCGCAGAAAAAAAAAGACTAGGGAAACAAAGCATAGGAAAAACAGCCGGTGGATAAAACGGCAGAAGAGAAAAATGGAATGCCCGACAGAATGGCCCTCGTCAAAATGCCACCCTCTACCGACAAAATGCCACTTCAAAATTGTTTTACTGATCTTTTTAAAAAGTCACAATGCATAAACATAGTCACAGTGTACAAACCTTGACAGGTTGTCTATTTAACATTTAAAAAAAGTCACAAATATATAACAAAAAGTTATAAATTAATGATTTATAAATGTGTCTTCCCCTCAGTTTTTATCCGTTTGACCTTTGTAGATATTTTTTAGTATATACTTTTTTGGTGACAATCATCAAGAATACAGAATGGAGTATGAGCTATGGATTTAATTGTCTAAAGCCGAATTTTTAATAATCTTAATTCACAGGCATGTTGCAGTGACTTTTTTTTTTTTTATATCTGGGGCGCAACGCCAAGAGACCGTACAACAGTCCCGTGAAAATTCAATTAGTGAATGAACGTAACCAGCGCTTCAGTATTAATAATTTTTTATTATCTACTTTTAAACAATACTGCATGACACTATATGGCTCGTTTGAGGACCGTGTATTCCCTCATTTAAACCACAAGCGATCTCATTTGCAAAAACTAATGGCTGCATCGATTTATTTTTTCATGGTATACAAATCACGTTGTCAAAAGCACAATTTTTATAACCAGAAAAAAAAATGTGCAGGAAGGAAATCCTGCATCAAAATAATAAAATAACCATCACTGCGGTGTTCTTTTATCGTTACAGGCATAAGAAAAAATCCATTCTGTGTAGTGGCTTGATTTGCGTGAAATTCAGGGATTTGATTTACGTTTAAATATAAACTATTGGAATTTGGCGAAGTGACGGTAGCTGCGAACCCAGGATATGCAAACAGACAACCTGCAAAATTTGTAAAACTTAAAAAAAAGAAGTTGAAACGGCACAGCAATAGGAGCTTAAACGAGGCGATGTCATTGTGAATTTTTAAAAAATGTTATACATTGTGTTTATACATGTTTATGCACCGTGTGATCAGTAAAACAATTTTGAGGTGCCATTTTGTCGGTTGAGGGTGGCATTTTAACAGGTGGCATTCTGTCGCGGCACCGAAAAATGAACACGCAGCCAAAATGAACCTTTTTTTTGGGGGGGGGGGGGCGTTGTGACGAGTGGGGAACATTAAAAAAAGTTGCGATGCTGTATAAAGCGAGGAATGGGATTTTGAAGAAAAAGGGCGAAATTTGCGTAAATTCAGTTATGTACGGTCCCTTTAATGAAAAAATAAGTAATTTTTTTACCGTTATCAACATTTTAATGAAAATAACAGGGATGCTGCCGGTGTGAAAAAATGTGAAAATTTGCCAGTGGTAAAATAATTTGCGAAAAATGTAAAAAGAAAAAAAGGGGAAAATATGAGTGTTGGTGTGAAAAAAGGCAAAACGCACATACGAAGTAAAAACAAACAAATTATCCGCCCTAATTTTGGACCCGGAATTACGTAGGCATGTCGGTGGTTAGGTTAGAACACTTAAAAGAAAATTGATTGGTTTGAATCTAGGAAAAAAGGTCCGCAGAGAAAAGGTCCGGAAAGAAGGACCGGGGGAAAAAAGTTGCGCAGAAAAAAAAGTGCGTGGAAAAAAAAGTGCGTGGAAAAAAGGTCAGAGGAAAGTAAAATAGCACGACGTAGGCACTGATAAATATTGGCTTTAAAATATATAAGCTTATATATGCATGTATATGTGTGAACACAAAAGAATACCCGACTATAAAAATTATAATGTCCTTATTAATTAAATTGACAATGTTCGTGTGGCCGATTATTTACCGCGTATATAGTTACTGCAAAAATAAAGTGCAGTAAATTGCCCACCCCAAAAAAACTGCAGTTCTTTTGCAATTAAACTGTAGTTAAACTGCAGTTCAAACTGTAGTTAAACTGCAGTTCA
>JAHWFP010146708.1:28577-40447 GCA_023313725.1 Lithobius niger
GTAGTTAAACTGCAGTTCAAACTGTAGTTAAACTGCAGTTCAAACTGCAGTCAAACTGTAGTTCAAACTGTAGTTAAACTGCAGTTCAAACTGCAGTCAAACTGTAGTTCAAACTGTAGTTAAACTGCAGTTCAAACTGCAGTCAAACTGTAGTTCAAACTGTTGTTAAACTGCAGTTCAAGCTGTGGTTGAACTGCAGTTCAAACTTCAGTTTTTTTTCCAATAATTGCAGGTGGAAATAAAATTTTAAAAATTCATAAATAAATTTCAGCTATCGTTCATACCTTAATCTTAGCAGTACATGCACAGTAACAAATTTCTATTCTTAACATGCATACCTTCTTTGATATACTCTTACTTTACTTACAACGATGTAAGTTGTCATCCGGCTTTATAAACCTAGCCAGTCACTAAGCGTTAATGTGTATGGTTCCAAGTTTTGATTTTTATGATATCCGCTAAAGATATGCAACTGTTGGCTTGATATTAAACAGTCAATTGAATCGGCATTTATTGTTCTACACTATACCAACCCCTTCTTGAACCATAAAAATTTGTTCATAATTTAAGATGTGACACAACGTCACTTACACTATTGGTAAACTGCAGTTATTTTGCAGTTTCTGAGTTAGCCTGCTGAAAACCGCAGTTATTTTGCAGTTTTGGTGTTATCTTGAACTTCGCATTACCTGCAGTGTAACTGCCATTATTTTTCAGTTTTTTTTTTTCAGTTGCTGTTAATGTGCACTTTTCACCCATTTTTTCATTATCGTAAAATCTAATTTTTTCGATAATTTTGCCAAAAATTGATTTTCAAATACACCATTTTACCGTTTTTTTCGACAGCTTTCGAATGGAAATCATTTTAGCTAGTTGGCCACAAGTCATTTAGCAAAACCAAAAATGTTCCAAACGGCAGCAGCTAGACATTTTTTCTGTAGGAGCAACTAATAACTTTTACGCTATTTCCCCCCCCCCCCCCCAAAAAAAACTACTTTCACAAATCCTTAAGCAATACAATACACTTTATGCCGTCTCCCTCCTTCCACCCAAAAAAACCTATGCCGGCCAAACTGCATAAACAAAGACGCACAGTCTCTTCCCTACAACCATATCTGCTGGAGAGAAAGGAAGGTGACACGGTGATCAATTCCAAAATAGACAAAAGAGCAAGAAAATTATCAACAAATTAAGGAAACTGAAAATTTGTCGTAAGCAATGTCCTGGAATTCCTAAATTAAGTTGAACTAAAGTTTGGTTACCTTCCAATTGTTAGAAGCATAAAAAAGAAAGTAACTATTCGGTATCGGATTTCCAGTATTCGATTAATATATCAGTATCAGATCGGATTGGCAAAAAGTGGGTGTAGCACGGAAAAACAGACATTTGGAACAAAATAACTGAAAAACTACGATCATTTTATTTAAAGCATAACATCAACTATTACAGAACTTTGTGGGTAGTGGTCCCATCGCCAACATGGACATTTTTAAAGTAGGAACGACTTTCCTGGATTTATTTTTAAAGGAGCCACACTGTATAATGTTAGTCAATATTGTTACAAATAGATTTTCCCGAGTAATTTGTTCAGAGAATTCGGTAGCTAACAATTAAAATTAATGTTAATCTTTTCCATTCCCTATTTAATTGATCACTTATCGAGCCTATTTGGCTTCCTGTTCTGTTTATTAATGAAAATTGTGTCATCGCCAAATGCCGATCACACTACACAACTATTAGGCCAAAAATAATCAGTGCAATTAAAAAAAAATACGTATGAAAAAAAAACTACATGGACCTGCGGAATGGACAGGCTTAAAATGCGTGGGGTGGGGGTCCGTGTTGGCATACCGAGTTTCATAATGCCCACACTGCTGGTTTTCGAGCCTCAGTTGCCATTTTTGTGTTATCGTAGTTGTACTTAACCTTCCCAGCAGTGTAACTAGAGTTATTTTACAGTTTTTAAGTTGGCTTGTTGAATTTCACACAAACTGCAGTTTAACTGCAGTTAAAAAAAAAGTTTTTTTGTGGTTGCCGTCCAAGCTGCAGTTAAACTGCAGTTTCATTTCATTTAAAGTTTTAAAGTTTTTTGGCAGTTGTCGTCGAAACTGCAGTTAAACTGCAGTTTCATTCCATTTCTGCAGTTTTTCTGCAGTTCATTTTCAGCAGTTTTATGTTAAAGTTTCTGTTAAATATTTAAATTTCATATCACTCCTTTGAGAGGCCAGGTTTCGCCCACGATTTTATTTCCCGGTTGGAGTTAATTTCTCCTGACGAGGCTTTTTTTCGTATTTGAGCAACCAATGTATAAGGTAGACAGAGAATTGAGACGTGATGCCCAAAAGAAAATCATTAAAAAAACAACAACTTTAACGACGTCAGCCTTCTACCTTTGTAGGGCTAGTTTTTCTCGGACTGATAAATATATTTAATTAACCTTGAATTTGATGAACAATTTAGAAGTTATAAGCCAAAATTTATCAGTGCCTAAGTCGTACTATTTAACGTTTCCTCGGACCTTTATTCCTCGGATCTTTTTTCCCCCTGACCTTTTTTCCGATGACCTTTTTCCCGGACTTTTTTCCCGCGGGCCTTTTTATGCTGCAAACGGTAGGCCGCCGAAAAAAAAACCTTCGTTTTGCAACGAACACTTTTTTTTCTCGAGCGCACAAAAACGCAAAAACCTCGATTTTCAAACCTCAGCCATTTTCTCAATAATGGACAGAAACGGCCAAACTCTTCAACTCTTAATAGCCTGAAACAATAGCTACCTCTTGGGGAAGCCCGAATTTGAAAATTCCATCTAGAAGATTCAGAATCCACATTTGAAAATCTCACGAAACCAACCGTAGCGCTCATTTCCGGCCACCATTATTGAAACCCGATGTACATTTGTAATTTACTTTCGTTATTTCTTTAGGGCAAAAAACCCACATGCACTAGCTTAGTTGTGCATTAGGATGGGTTTCCTTAATTGGTACTTAACCTCACATAAATGTGGATACAGACACTTACGACGATATTTTTTTTATTTTGAAGTTGATTGATCACCAATGTTATATGAAATGTCCACCTAAGTTCTAAACTCCGTCTTGCTGCTTCAGCATTTTAAAACATCCAACTTAATTAATGCGTTATATAGCATTTATCTAAGCTAGTCTATTTAATCTTTTTATATATTCTTTTGCCCCCAGAAAACAAAAGAATATATAAAAAAATTAAATAGACTAGCTTAGATAAATGCTATATACCGCATTAATTAAGTTGGATGTTTCAAAATGCTGAAGCTACCATTAGTCCTAAACAATTCGACATCGGCATTCTCACAGACACGAATTTTTCTGTAAATATTTGTTGCTTTAAATCTCCGAAAAACTCTGACAGTGACCATCTGAATGCAATAACTAGCTTTTCCTTCAATTAAAACAATATATCTTACAAAGATCTCTTCCCAAAGTCAATCTGTGCATTAAAACTCCGTTTCCCCCTCCCCCCACCCCAACCTAGTAGTGGTGTGTAACACTGCAGTTTACAGTTAAAGCTTGTAAAATCTAATAGTAGTGATTTATTCATTACCCAAATCAAACTACTAAGCTTTAACAAGTGCCGTTTCACAAAGCAATCATGTAAATATTCAATCCATAGTCAATATCTTAATGTAAAGGCCATTCCCAAAGTTCACGAGTTAAAAAATCAATTTGGCCTATCTTTACATGTCCCTACTCCTTCAAACGGCTCTGCACCAAAACACTTTGCTCTACCGACCTTTCCATTGTTCTCCTGGCCCTGCACCAATCAGAACCCCGCAGCTCTCCTCGGCGTCCGCACTTGTGCAACCAAAATCCGCTGCTCCAGCATAAAAAGCCCCAGTTGCCTTCCCTCTAAACAGCTCAGTCAGCACAGCTCACAGATCTCAAAGCTATACAAGGGTCATGCCAGTCGGAAGTGGAAACGTCACGTCCGAGGATGCCATGCCGGGCAGTGGTTCGTATGTTATTAGTTTTGATTTAGGACCCCTTATTCTAAATTCAAAGTTTAAAACTTAACTAACTTCTAGCTTAGGGAAAATTATGAGGGATGACGCCATCGGCGTCCCCCACCCCCATAACGTCAGAGTGGCTCTCTTACTAAAAACCAAAACCCTTTCTTGTTTATTTTAATGTAATTGATCTTTTTGCATTTTAGATAATTTTAGGAAAAACGTTGGGAGGTTTATCTTTTGTTCTTGGAAAATTTAGAAACATAACTGTGGACGGTTGATCTTCTAGGATGTTGAAACATACTGTCAGATAAATTATAACTAGCAGACGCACTCAGTAGGAGCACTGCCGGCAATGTTATAGAGTTCGTTTGCGCACGAGAATTTCAGAAAATTGGACAGGAGGAGGAGGCGGCGGAGCGGCTAAAAATGTCAAAATGCTACAATGCTGCAACATGTAACAATATGGTAACAGTAGGCGAGGCGCACAATATCGGATTCAAAGCTTAGGGATTCTTGCTCACTCGAACAAGATGCAACAATGGTTGGGTGCCGAGAAACTAACATTGTCTTTGTTTGAGTTAGCTAGCTCGTTGTGGAGAACCAAAATTAAATGTTTTGATTTTTCCTTAAATCTTCAAGTTTTAAACCGTAGGGTGCGAAGTCTTTAATTTCAAGGACTCAAAATTGGGCGGCTGACATGACTGAGTGACTTATTTACTTTTTCAATGCGGGCTTCGGGAAGCAAGTTGAATTGTTTCCGCGATTGTTGCCACGATACTGAAACAATCCAGAATCAACTACTCATCGAGACGACGTATGCTAACTCCAGAAATACGCTAATGTGTTGCCATCAAATAACAATAATGGGACAAACCTTCGACGGAACCTAAACATAAGTATCCATTTCTAATGTTCCGTTTTTTCGAAAACAAAAATCGGTGGACAGTGGACACATATAAAATGGAAGCGAAAAAAGTCAACAAATTAACTGAACAACTGCGTATAACTGCTTAGAAAAAAAACAACATTAGAGCTCCTATCCCCATACTCACAGCTCTGAAGGTACACGAATAAAAACGGATTAGAGTTCACTCGAACGCAACGAACTATAATTTATACTCCAATTCGCAAAACGTAAACCCACAAACACACACAAAATAGACGCCATAAACAGCAAAACGCCACAAAATTGAAAGATAAAAACGCATACACAAATAAATACAAATTATAGTCCGTTGCGTTCGAGTGAACTCTAATCCGTTTTTATTCGTGCACCTTCACGGCTGTGAGTATGAGGATGCGAGCTCTTTTTTCTAAACGGCGAAGCCGTTTTTTGCTCGGTTATTACTTTTTCTAATCTGAAAATTTGAAACTTATTCAAAACACAAGTTGTCGTTTTGTCTGAATATGTGAATTTCTTATTGTAAATTCAAGCTTTGTTGCTTTTAATATTATATTCAAAAGCTTTTCTAGTGGACGTAAATGTAAAGTGTTCTTCTCACATTCTCTGTTGTTAAAATAAAACCAGGAGTTTTAAACTTCAGTTCGGTTGCTAGTGATTAATTGTTTGAGTATAAAATAAATATGTAGCCCATTTTAGCTTTTATCCTTCGTTAAACAGTTAACATAATTCCACCGTTGGTGGCAGTGATTACCAATAGTATTAAGGTTAGGCCCCTTTAATTAGGACTCCAACGCTTCATACCCCGTGCTGGGACAGTAGCCCAAACTGTGCTTATATCGTAAAAGTCGTTATAATCACCGAAAACATTAAACTGAAAACTTTGTGTCAACCGAGGAAACCGGGGGCGTTACAAGTACCTCAGCCGTCGTAGCGTCCACTGTTACAATGCGGACCTTTTATCCGCCCACTGTTTTATGGGCGGAGTCTCTTTTGAAATCGCTTTCACTCTTCTGAATGGAATTAGAAAAATGTTACTAAAGAAATGTGAAACTGGTGATATATGAAAACGAAGAAATAGTAATACGAAAATGAAAGTAGGTACGTGAAAAATGTGAAAAAATAAAAAGCACGTTGTGAAAAATGTGCAAAACTTAAACCAAGGTATGTGAAAAAATAAAAAGTGGGAATGTGAAAAAAGTTGGTACTCCTGGCAGCACCCTTGAAATAATCTAATTGCCTTGTCTCCAAATTACCGTACGAAAAAAATAACTTCACCGTAACGGCAATAAATTAATTTTTTCCTCGGACCTTGCATAAATGACTTTTTGCACATTTTACCCTTTTTTCAAACCTCTTTCCTCGCCTTATGTCATAGCATCGCAATTCGCAACTTTTGAAATCATCCTCACTCCTGTCAAACGTCATCCTCCTACCCCCCCCCCCCCTCTTAATCCTTCATTGCCGATGAAGAACATAATACTGGTTTTCCCACCAATCTGAAGAACCTGTAAACTCGGGGAATTTAAATTACATTAATTGAAACTCAAGGAAATAACAAAGCCACACTTTTAGGTGGTAAAATGAAATTTATCCTTCTATTTCTGTGTTGACACCTAAAAGTTCGCTAAATTGGGCTACTCCGCCGTAAAAATAAGTAAAACTTGTAAATGTGTGGACAAAAATTCCGTCATAAAATGACGGCGAATAGCCTGGAAATTGACTAGACAACTACTCTGGAAAACAAGAAAACTCAAGGAAATTATTTTAGTATTTTGGTGAGAACCCTGTAATAATTCTGGAAAATTGTAAAGTTTCTAGTCTTTTTCCAGGTGTATTGTACGCAAAATGGGTTAAACTAAAAAGGTTTTTTTTAAATAAAAATATTGCTCCGTAAAAAAATGTACGTTACGTCAGAATTTATGTATGCCTCAGCATGAACTTCCGTGTTAAACGTCAAACTTTGAACTCCTATAGTTTCGCCCAAAATTGACATAGACCAACGAAATTCGGTATTTGGGGTCGTGTCATAAGTATTTCACCACATTGCAAATTTTAATCACAACAATTGAACCGTTCGGCGTCCACGGCATGGCCATTTCTTGTTGTTGTTGTTGTTGTTCTTGTTGTTGGGACTCTTTGCTCTGACCTGGAGATCGAACCACTGCACCGATTTTCAAGTTCTATTATAGCGTAATAGCTAGCCTAGGGCCTTTCGCAGGCTGTTTTGATCCAACTACAATATTCTTGACACGGAAAGCCAAATAGGCTAAAACTTTTGCTCTCACCTAGAGATCAAACCAATGAACCGATTTTCAATTTTTATAGCTTAAAATGTAAGTGTTAACACCGACTAGCGCCCCTTGAACACGATTTTGATGTGACTACAGTATTCTCGTCAGCAGAGCAATTATTATTGTAGAGCACTGGGCACAAATCATTAATGTTGTTGTAACGACTCTTTGCTGTCACCTGGAGATCGAACCACTGAATCGATTTCAAGTTCTATAGCTTAAAACGTAGGTATGGACAAGACCGAGGGCCTTTCATATACTATTTTAATGTAACTACAATTTTTTTGACACAGGAAGCCAAATGGGGTAGAACTTTTGCTATCACATACAGATCGAACCAATGAACCGATTTTTCAATTTGTATATCTTAAAATGTAGGTATTAACACCGACCAGGGCCCTTTGAACACGATTTAGATATGACTGCCGTATTCTCGTTGGTAGAGTAATAATTATTGTAGAGCACTGGGCAGAAGTCATTAAGTGGAGTAACAAATTTCAGCAAATCGAGCTAAAAACATGAAATTTGGTACACAAGTCGTCTGTCGCAAATCTTGTTTACGTGCATGTTTGCTGGGGCCAATGGCCAATCTTAGTCTTGGGTGTCCATTCTTACATAGGTGGACATTATCTATGTCTTGTAATTTAGTTTCCGGTTCCTGCCTCTAGAACATTCTAGAACTTTCAATTACCCATAATACCCTGGCCATTTCGCGGTTGTTAGGGGCAACCAAAACGTATTTCAGCAAGGGGCCAGCATGGTAAAATCAGAAAGCCTTCGGGCCCAAAGATTAATCGACACAGATTATCGTCCTACCAATTATCGTTCTTCTTTGTTCGGGCCAGCCAACCGGCTGGTCCTCTTCTTTTTTTTTTTGGCTTTTTGGATTTTTTTGGCTTTTAGGCCTCTGGTAGGCCCAATTGTGGTTAGGCTTTTCCCCCAACCTAAACAAGCCTTTTTACCCTAACTTAACCCCAAAGTTCCCCAATCTTTTGTTCAGTCTAATTTTTGCTTTAGCTCTCCCACTTTGCTATTTTTCGTCATGGTGCCGACACCGTTGAGTAAGGCTGGTCGGGAATGGGTTAGGGGTGCTTTAGATTGGGGATTCGAGTCTGGGTCCTTTAGGTTTACTTTTCGACCCTTTTAGGAGTTTTTTCTTTCCCTCGGGAAAAATAAGGTAAAACGTGGGTAAACCTTTTGGTTAAGCCTGGGCCTTATTTTTCAAGTTTTTGTCTTTTCATTAGGTTTATTGTACTCGTTAAGCCTAACGTCCTCGGATCTTGTCCAAAATTGGTAGGGGCATGCAGAAGGGTCTTGGGGATCCGTTTTTAGGGTTTTTGGCGTTAAGCCTATTTTTAGGCCTATTTTGAATTGTTGGGTTTTGAACTTAGGAGGTAAAACAGAAACGTTTTTACTAAGGACAATTTTTTATTCAAGGCTTAGTTTGGCTGTAAAGCCTACTTTAGAATTCTAGGTGGGTTTAGTGAAGGGGGAAACTTTGCTTTGGCGTTTGGGTTGCCTTACGGCAATATTTAAGTTGGGCTTATAACAATAAGCATGCATTCTTGCAATTTGGTAAGCTCATAAAGAGCAATATTTCTGCGACGGTTTTTTTCCCATAAATCAACCTAATTTTCGGCCTTTAGAACTAACTTAATTATAGTGTGGAGAATGAGTTGTTTAGTAGTTGTTTCAGGTTTTTCTTAAACCTACGCTTTTCGAATTTCGATGTCCAGTTCTTGGTTTGCCCATTCTTGGTGGCAAGGTTTTAGGTTTGGTTACGCCCATTCAGTGGCATACATTCGTTCATGTTTCGCCTATTATACAATAATAGTTGCGTTTTGGTTTCGTCTTTAGTGGCGACGTTTTGGTCTGTTTGTTAAGGAAAGCTACTAGTTTTCTGTCTCTGTATACCATAAAGGTTTCTTTCTCGCATGCACAAACTCTTTGCTATTTCATGTTCATCGGCTACAAACGTAGTTGTAGCCCAATTTCACAACGGTGGGATTGGGATAGCCAAAGTCGTCTACCAAGACGACGTTATCACAAAAGTCGTCTGCTCGAACGCAAGTGCGTGACCCCTAGGCTATGGTTCCAGGGTCACGGGTGATTTTTTTTTTAAAAACCCGAGGTGTTGAGAGTTGGTCATCTTTCACGTTCATTAGTAAAAACAAGAAATTGTTTTTTAGTAGTTGATGTTGGTATTGACATGTGCTTTGATGTATGTGTTTGTTTCAGCTTGTAGCTTTACAGACATCTGCTGAAATAAAAATTTACATGGTTAGAGTGTTACCAAGATGTATGTTTGTCAAGTTTATACACAAGATTTGCGTGGTGTAAATTTCAGAGCTTTGTGTGGGTGTTGGAGTATGTCGCAAATCTTGTTTACGTGCATGTTTGCTGGGGCCAATGGCCAATCTTAGTCTTGGGTGTCCATTCTTACATAGGTGGACATTATCTATGTCTTGTAATTTATAGTTTCCGGTTCCTGCCTCTAGAACATTCTAGAACTTTCGATTACCCATAATACCATGGCCATTTCGCGGTTGTTAGGGGCAACCAAAACGTATTTAAGCAAGGGGCCAGCATGGTAAAATCAGAAAGCCTTCGGGCCAGCCAACCGGCTGGTCCTCTTTAGAGGTGGGCGCGGGTCCAATTTTTGAGAACCGAAATTGCCCGCATTTACAGAAACTGGAACCGACCCGCAGGGAACCGCAATGTCTGAACTGACAACCGAACCGACCCGAAACCGCAAATATGTGCTGTAATAAGACCCGACCCGAACGCGGTTTACCCGCGGTTAACCCCTAAATACAAATCTAACAAAGACATTGATTACGAAAAAAAAAATATTGGAAACAAAAGAAAGCCACACGAAGCCATTGTTATAAATCAACAAACGCCGTTCTTTAGTTGATTATTATTTTTTGTTTTTCAAAGAATTTTTTTCAGTTAGTTAAAAATAAGTTTTAAAAAGTCTTGACAGCGTGCGGTCCCTTCCTCCTCTTCAAGCGTGCATTTGCGGTTTGTACGGTTTAATTTGCTATTGACGGCGTAATGAAGTTTCGGTTTTGGGTCTTGCATTTTCTACCTCAATTGGCCTTGCCTTCATGCCTTCATGGTGAAGGGAAGCATGGAAAAAAAACCAATAGCCACGATTGTTTCGCATTTTCTATGACACGCGGTTATCAGCGGTTATTTATTTTAGCTGCGGTTCACCCGCGGTTTACCCGAAACCACACGTAATTTCATTTTTCAAACCCGCAGCTGCCCGCCGACCGCAGTAATTGGTTTTTTTTTGGAACCGACCCGACCCGGAACCGACCCGAACCGCGGTTTACCCGACCCGCGCCCATCTCTAGTCCTCTTCAACCCCTGCTAGGTCTTCTAGTTAGGGGGATTTTTTGGCTTTTAGGCCTCTGGTAGGCCCAATTGTGGTTAGGCTTTTCCTCCAACCTAAACAAGCCTTTTTACTCTAACTTAACCCCAAAGTTCCCCAGTCTTTTGTTCAGTCTAATTTTTGCTTTAGCTCTCCCACTTTGCTATTTTTCGTCATCGTCTTACCATTAAAAATCAAACCAGCCATGGACCTCCAATACCCCCAAGTACCTTCAGCGCCTCCCCGCCCGTGCCCACTCCCAGGGGCTTGGGCAACAAATTCTTACAGATTAAGTAAAAAACATGAAATTTGGTGTACAAGTCATTCTTAACATAAATCGAATCAGCCATGAAATACCCCCAAAGGGGCCCCAGCGACCCCCTGTTTCCCCTCACTGATTTTTGCAAATCGTGCTGAAAGCTTGAAAATTGGTACACAAGTCATTCTTAGCAGTAGAAGTTGAACAAGCCATGGAATCCCCATGAAATACCCCCCCCCCCCCCCCCCCAAGGCCCCCAGTTCCTTCCTTTGCCTCCCTCATTGGTCATCTATGCTTCATGAGGTGCAAAGGAGGGGCAGGAGATGCTGGGGGAGGCTTTGGTGGTATTTCATGGGGATCCATGAATGACTGCAGGTTCAATTTCTACTACTAGGAATGATTGTCGTACAGAAATTCATAGTACCAAAATTCATAGTAGTACAGGTGAGTGTGGTAGGGGGACAGGAAGGTAAGCGGAAAAAATATCCCGGTATAAATAGCCCCTGGAAAAAATATCCTCGGTAAAAATATCCCCGGAAAAAATAAAACATGAATTTGGGGCAATATTAAAACACCTTCTTTATGAGTATCTACACTCTGAAGACGATGCGTACATAGAGTACACATCAATGTGCATCTGCATCAGCCTCCATACGAACTGTGTACAGGGAATACACAAATAGTGTACTGGTTGTACAAAAGCTCTGACGAGAATGTATACTGCCACTGTATAGACGGTGACCGAGGGTACACAACTCGTGTGGAGGCTGAGCAGGTACATATTGCTGTGTATTCTCAACACACATCGTTTTCAGAGTGTAGTCTTAATTTATACCATTGTCATGTAGTAAAAAAACGTTCTGGTGCTGGACCTCCGTTTGTACTCCATTCCCCTAACAAACAAAAATAGGGAAAATGGTAAAGAATGAAACCTATCTCCCTAAATAACTACTTCGAGTATTGTAAACGTGATAGGTCTATTAGTGGCAAACGCAGGAAAAATTTATGTTGAAGGAGAACAAACTAGCACAGCAGGGGGGAGGTGGGGGGGGGGG
>JAHWFP010146711.1:0-14084 GCA_023313725.1 Lithobius niger
GTTTGTTTTGTTTTTAGCTTTTCTGGACATGTTTGTTCTGAGTGCAAGCATAAAGCACACAAATGCTCAGCTTGCAGCGTGAAAGGACATTTAAAGTTCGTGTGTAAGGCAGGGAAGCCTAGCCAACACCACGACCATTCCATGTCTAAAACAAAAAAAAGGTACGCACTTCAGAACACCATAAAAAGAATCATAATTATGGAAAGAAAGAAAAAACACACCATGGCGAGAAACAAATAAGCAAATAAACATTGAATATCGAATTTTAAAGGCAGTGGCTACACTACAATAAACTGGCTAAGGTAAAAGCAGACTAGCAAGTTCAGGAAGTCTGGAATTTAGCCCAGACCAAAGTATTTACTTCAGGCGATCGCAAAACTTTGATCTGGGCTTTCTAGTCTATGTTAGACCAATTCTCGATTATGCAAGTCCTGTTTGGTCTCCTCACTTCTCAGGGGATATCGACATCATTGAGGCACTACTAAATCACTTAGTGATCTAAAAAACAAAACTTATGAGGAACGACTTAAGTATTTAGCCATAGATTAGCTGGAGTTACGTCGACTTCGTGCAGACTTGCATCTAACATTCTCTCTTTTGAAAATTTAATAGATTTTGATTACTCTTTTTTCCTTTGAATTACATCTCGGTAACAGGACTCGCGGCCATTCCTATAAGTTAATGGTAAACAAAGCTAACTGTGACACTTACAAGTATATTTGGACAAACCGAGTTGTCGTACCATGGAATGCCCTTCCTGATGAGGTGGTCAAGGCACCTAATTTGCCTACTTTTAAAAGTGGACTGTCCAGATGTGACTTAAAAAAATGTTTTTAATACACTTTTAAATTTCAGTTCACAGCTTTATTGCCTTCTAACTGTGTTTATATGGTTTTTAAAGGCATTTAATGTTTTTTGTTTTTAGTTTTACTTCTTTATTGCCTTCTTACTGTGTTTTATTTATTATTATTAAGCATATGTTGCTTGACTCCAGTTACTTTCTAACTGTTCAGTATTTTTAGTCAATCTTTAATTCTCAGGTGACCTCAATTGACCTGACCTGCAATGTTATATTGTATTTTATTGATTGCCATTAAACATTTTAAGTTTGTCTGGGTGTCAGTGGACCGCAATGGGCCCTTCCCACTCACGTTGCATATGCAACAAGTTATTTATTGTTTTTATTAAATTCCGACAAGCTTTTGATCCCTAGTGACCAACAATATCCAATTTGTTATAATTGGTCTTTCTTCCCCCACCTTCTAACCTGATAGTCTTCTACACCCGCCAGTCCGCCTCCAATCTGTGCTTAGGAAATATTTTCACATGGGTGGGCAGGGCATCCAGGTAGTACTTAAATCGAATCAAACAGAAACACAAACACTGATTCACTTTTTACCAGCTGGACGTCGCCATTACGACATATTTTCGATTTTTCAGCTGTTTAGCTTGAATATAAACTACCTTGAATTTAAATTCATTACGGTGCTTGCAGTAAGTTTTTCAATCGGCAATGGCGCCCCTACGTTGGGGATATTGGGGCTGAAATCCCCCCCCCCCCTTGTTCCTTTTTCTTTGCCGTTTTGCCTTTTTCTGTCCTTTTGGTAGGCAGAATTATGAAGAAAATCCATAAAAACAAAAGCAAAAACCTTTAAACAAAAGCTTTTCAAAAGCTCTTTGAGAATCTGCAACACTGAATAGGCAAAAAAAGACAGGTCCCCAAAAAAGTCCAAAAAAAGAAAAGATCTTAAGATCTTCCAAAATGTGACGAGAGCGTCCGCCCCACCTTTTTTGCTCTTTTTCGGATGCCCTTGCAGCATGTATGCAGCTTTAGATGAAATTAGTCCTGTTCTTGCATTACTAACAATCGATCGATCATAGCGATTCGTTCATTAGTATTTTGCCCAACCGAAACCTCTGCGTCCCTAGTGAAATTATACCAATAGAAAGAAATACCGGACAGCGATGATATTCCAGTTTACTCCACATCAATGCTGCGCGTTTATATGGGGCATCCGAGATCGTTTGGCCATTGACGTAAAAATAAAGTTTCTAATAAAATATGCGGTAAAAGTCGGTAAATCTTGGTCCATAGTCGGTTTTTTTTTGAGCTGCGTCCCCCTATTACCAAGGCTTCGCTACGCCCCTGACACCACCGTTCTCCTAATAAACACAGATGCGAACCTATTTCAGTTGCCTTCTGGACTTAAATGTTATGCCCGAGCGTAAAGAATTACCGCCTAATTTACTACGACTTTCCATTTAATTACCTACTCAAAGGGACACCCAGCCCGCCTTGTAACATTCCGCGTGCCAAATTACAGCTATGCGCAGATCGTCATCCGAGCAATTACAGCGCTAAGGTGGGCTGGGGTGGTAGCTGCGTTCCTCGCATAGCTGCTGTCTCGGTTGGCTCTGGGAATAGTACACGAGACAGAATCAAGTCAACGATACCCTTGACTGAATAGGCAAATTCTGTTCTGAATGATTCCCGTATTTTAAAATCACAACTTATAATTTTCTAGGCTAGTGTCTTATAATTTTGCTTCGGCGATCTATTGGAATAATTAATTTTTATTGCATTAGTCTATTAGATTTTAGATCTCATGGTAATTATTAGAAAATTAGTAGATGTACACACAGAGATAAAACGTCATGATTATTGTACGCGCGCAATGCATCATATAGTTACGGGTCGTTCTTAAATATAGGTAACAATATTCAACAGAAAATCTCCTAGACGCCACATTTTAAAACGGTTTTTTAGCAAGGGAAAGACTATAAGTATTAAGTAAATAGACCTTTGGGGCCGTACTTGATGTGGTGGATCGAGAAAATTGGCGCTGGGAGGTATATCCCTTTAAGGTCACTACAAGTCCTTCTTCATTTGCATTGCCAATTTGGGCAAGATCAAATTCAAAAGCTCCGCGGAGCCGACCGAAAAGTTTAACGACGGAAGCCATGTGCGCTGGACCATCTCTTGCTGTCAGTCGTCAGTACAGGATTGGACGGAACGGAGTAGTTTGATACAAGCTTAAGAAAAAGCACCCCAAAGAGTATCGTAGTACGTGTGACGTGTTACCATTGTACGTGTTTGCTGAATATCTCGCCCCTGGTAATGTGGGAAATCCTATAAGGAGGCAGGCCTAGACGGCAAGGGGTACAATAGAGCAGGGGTGCAGAATATGCCAGAACGCTAAAACGAGGTTCGCGGGAAATTTCAGCGAACTGAGGAAATTCAGTGAAAAATGGCTTGCCTACATAGTGAAAGGCTGTGGAAATTTGCAAACTCTGTAGGAAAATTTTGTGGGAAATTTTGTCTAGTAAGAATTTTATGCACCCCTGCAATAGAGTACTGGGGAAGGGGAGAGACCCCGGCCAAAATATTAAGGGGTGTGCAGACGGACGTTTTCGGCCCCTTCTCCGTCCCCCCTTCTCCCCCCCCCCCCCCCGACGTCCCTAAAACAGTTATTCTTCCCGTACTGCCTTAATTCTTAATTCTTTACGATAAATCATGGATGGTGGTAGTATATACGCATTACGTGGCATGGACCACGGGATGGAATGAAAATGAATTCTTCGCTGTGTATAGCCCAAAGTTTTAATAGAAAATGAAGAAATGATAAGTTTTGTATAAAATTAATATTATTTTAAGAAAGCTGTGTGAAAAAAAGTAATGTTTAAAAAATAATGTATAGGGGTGTAGCAAAGTTAAAAAGAGGTTTCCCAGTTACCGGCGCATAACATAAAAAGAGCAGCATCAAAAATTGCGCAAATTTCGGTCTTTTTCACAAACTGTCCAATTTTGATGTTCTAATATGCCGCGTTATAGTCATCTCGATTGGCCCAAAAGCCAGCTCAATAGACTGTGAAGTTATTTAGTGAAACCTTAACATGTGGGTGAACATAAAAGATGTGAAAATAACAAACCCAATAAATAAATAAAACCCTCATCCTTGTAGATTTTTTTTAGATTTCTTTGTCTGAGAAATTTTTGTCGTTACTTTTCTTTACTCCGCGAAAGCTCTGACGGGGAAGAGCAATTTTGGGGTCCCAGGGAACTCTCTGGTGCTGCCCCATACACAGTGGGTAAGCTGCTCAGTAAGCTGGTATCGTTTCCCCACGCTGCACAGCTAGGAAGAAGGAGAGGGGCCTATCTCGTTCTGCTTGTACGGGCTACCAGTGTAGAATACTGCCGTCTCCTAAAACTTTAATGACACCTCTGTCAAATCTATTAGAAAAGTTTCTAGGCCACTATAAAGAACACCCCCAAAGTTCATTCATTTATCATCGTCGTTAGGAAACTGGAGTTTATTGGACGGCAAATTATTCGATTTGGTTGACATCAAGAGTCGATTCCCTCAAGGTTTTTGATTTTGGATCTAATCCGATCCCTCGTTGATTAGGTTCTTGGTGTCACGTTTCCGGTCTTCTGCGCTGGTCACTGTTACAAGGTAGTCGAGGAAGAGATGCGGGGAGAGGGATAAGATTAATGTTCCAGTAATGAGCAATGACCCGATTAGACCTGTTCTGTAGCAGATTGCAACAAGAAGAATGACACAAAGGCTATGATATAAAGCTGCAAGTCAAGTAACAAAATAATGTCACTAAACTTTCATGAATGAGGGTTTCATGAAGCTCACGCAACAAGATAGGGAAATTACAGGATGGTAAGCCAAATGGGATGTGTTAACTTTAAACTAGGCGTATAGCTGAATTCTGAAGAATACAATTACCTGCTGAATTTAACATTACTGATAGTTTTTATGGATGTGAAGTAACGCAGATAACAACAGCACACCATGATGATGGTGATCAGCTGGTGTCTCGTATAAGATGGGAGAAAATTCATTCTAAGTGCGTAAATATTTAAATTGGCTACGACCTAATGGTAAGGAAGGTTAATTCAAACTGCAAGTGGACACCGAAGCGAGCAAACAAATCCAACAACAATCTTTACGGACGCGTCTGAATAGCCATGTCTCCACACTCGAGAATTGTTGTAAAAATGAAAATAGAAGCGACAACGTTGGTTCAAAGAGAAAGTGTCAGGAATACTATCTTTTTTTAATACTATTTATAGTTAATTTTCTGCATTCTTTACACTACGTTCATGGCTGTCTTGTTTATGCAGTGCTCAGGGCAAGAAAGCTGGGCTCCCTTACTACCACTACTAAAAATAGGCTTAGCCCTCCAGTGGAAGACCTCAATGCCTCCGAAAAAGTTTGAAGTAGGAATTTCAACTTCGAAGTCGTGCATTTCACGCGCTTAAACTCTGTTGTCGTGACACTTCAACAACCAAATCAGACCAAAATTGAGAAGTAAAGAAAGTCTTTGCCATGCAACCCTTTCCAGTAACTTACTTCAAGCTGACACGCACACTATTCAGCCACCACGACCACGTGATTAATAAAAAGTTCAGTAAACTTCGAATTCAGTACTGCACATACCATAATATTGGGAATAGTCTTGGGAATAATTTTGGGAACAATTTAACTAAATCAGAACAAAACTGCGAATGTTATCGTGTCCTAAACAGACGAACACACACTCGTACATTTAAAAGACGCCTGGTCACCATTTCTATAGCGTTGCCCATATTCTAAACACAGCATCCACGTTCCAAACTCTCCGTCATCCAATAGGCTGATGTGGGTCATGTGATCTCGTTTTAGTTATGAAAATCGCAGCCCTGCTGCGAATAGTGTTGTTCCACTTTTAATTTACCATTATTTTCTTTATATTGCTTGTAAACGCAGGCCGCCAAAATAAAAACTTCGTTTTTCAGGACGAACAATTTGTTTTCTTGAGCACACCAAAACGCAAAAAGACCTCGGTCTTAAACCCTTCACCGAATTTTTAATAATGGACATAAACGGCCTATCTTGCAACCATTTAATAGCCAGACACATTATAATAATAATAATTTGTCAAGCAAATTGCCAACAGGAGAAGGAAGGGACATCGGAGGTCCACTGACACCATTCCTCATTTAAACGCACAAGAAAGAAACTTGTCAAGGTTTACAGCAACTAATCTAATTTTGAACACAGAAATAGTGGGTGCTGAAACAACATACAGTGGAAGTGAGTTCCACGGCCGGACCAAGCGATTGCAAAAGAAAAATTTCCTGCAATTTAAGTTGCACTTGGCCACAGCAAGCTTCCAAGGGTGACCCCTTGTACGAGAGTTCCCACGAATCGTGAAGAAGTCAGACACAATAATTGCTGTTAAGTTATGAATAATAGAAAATGTCAAATGTAGGTCCGCTCTTAGTCGTCGGAGTTCCAGGGATTCAAGTTTCAGCAACTCAAGTCGCCTACCATATGATAAATAATACAAACCAGGGATGCGTTTAGTAAAAGTTCTTTGTACAGACTCAATATATCTTACATCTTTTAATAAGTGCGGTGACCATACTTGACTTGCATATTCAAGCAATGGTCTAACGAAGACCTTAAAGGCCCAGATCATAGAATTGCGGTTCCCGCTAACGAAACATCGTCTAATCATAATCGAACGGACCTTAGCGAGTGGAACAATTTTATTACAATGAGCAGCAGACGTGAGGTCTGATGATATCCAAACCCCCAAGTCTTTAAACAAACTCTGTTCCGATAGCACATAAGTATCCAATTTATAGATAAAATGACTATTTCCAAAACCAAGATGAAGAATACCACATTTGGTATTGTTAACAGGCAACTGCCAAGAAACTGACCATGATGTCAGGTAATGTAATGCGGATTGAAGATCAGTATGATCTTTAATAGATGCAACTTGATTATATAACTTCAAATCATCCGCAAATTTAGGTTTTTTGACCGAACCACACATTGGGTCAAGATCAGATATAAATAGAATAAAAAGTAAAGGGCCAAGAACAGATCCCTGAGGAACCCCACTGGTCACCGAGCCAGAAACAGAGGTGGCACACCCAATGCTGACCACCTGATGACGATCCGTGAGGAAAGACTCAATCCAATTTAAGACATCACCACGAATTCCAAAAGAAGGCAATTTTGCACAAAGCTTGGAATGGACTACCGAATCGAAGGCCCTTGAAAAATCTATATAGCTTATGTCAACAGGGTGACCATTGTCTATAGATAGTGTCCAGTCATTAAAACACGATAAAAGTTACTGGACAGTTGATCTTTTAGGTAGAAAACCAAATTGATTTCTCGGCAACAAGTCTTGATCCTCAAGGTGTTCCAAAATATTTGATTTAATTATTCGTTCAAGTATTCTGCAGGGCACACAGGTCATAGAAACAGGTTTGTAGTTGTCCGGATTAGCCGCATTTCCCTTTTTAAAAATCGGAACCACTTTGGCCAGTTTCCAATCAGTGGGCAGAGTACTTATCTAAGTCTTCGGGAAGCCCAATCTTCAAAATTCCATCCTGAAGTCTCACAATCGCCATTTGAAAATTACTCCAAAATTACCGCAGCGCTCCTTCATCATGGCCGCCATTAACGAAACTTGTATCTTGTATTTTCTATTTTATTGCTTTTATATTAGGGCAAAAAGCCCAAAGACACTAGCTTAGTTGTGATTTAGGAGGGGCTTCCATTTATGGTACTTAACCTCACATACAGACAACTTTTAAAGTGTGATATTTTTTATTATGTTTGTCGGCCGCAAATTCTATGAAAAATGTCCACCACGATCGTTACCTCTCTTTTAACTTTAAAGTTATAAATCCAAATTAACTTAAATGCGTTATAGCATTCACTAAGCTAGTTTATTTATCCTTTCTATACTTTATTAATAATCTTTTGCCCCCAGAACGCTACCATTAGTCCGAACTAATTCGACATCGGCAATCACCGGATACGAATTTTTGTGTAAATATTTTTGTCTTAAATCCCTACAAAAACCTGACTGTGACCGTCCGAATGTTACTTCTAGCTTATCCTACTATTAAAACCAAAAGAAACATTATAAAGATCTGTTCCCAAAGCAATCCAAAGTCAAACTGTGCATAAAAATCCGAATCCTCAATTTCCCCCCCCCCCCTCAACATAGTTGTGGTGTGTAACACTGCAGTTTACCGTTAAAGCTTATTAAATCTAATAGTACGAATTTATTCTTTACCCAAACCAAAGTACTAAGCTTGAACAAGAGCCTATTCACGTTGTTCATATGTAAATATCCAATCAATAATCAATTTCCCAATGTGAAGGCCTTTCCCAAAGTTCAAGAGTTGAAAACTCAATTTGGCCTATCTTTAACCATTCCCTACTCCTTCAAACGGCTCTACACCAAAACCCTTTGCTCTGCCGACTTTTCCATTGTTCTCCAAGCCCTCCACCAATCAGACCCCCGTAGCTCTCCTACCCGTCCGCTCTTAGAGCGAAAAAATCCGCTGCTCCAGCATAAAAAGCCCCAGTTGCCCTCCCTCTAAGCTCAGTCAGCACAGCTCACAGATCTCTCAAGCTAGAAGGGTCACGCCAGTCGGGAGTGGAGATGTCACGTCCGTGGTTGCCATGCCGGGCAAAATGGTAGTGGTTGTAAGTAACTAGTTTAACTTTAGAAGTTTATCTTTAGGACCCCCCCCCCCCAATTCTAAATTTATAGTCTAACTTAAATTAACCTCTAGCTTGGAGTCTGTATGGTTGGTAAGCCTTACCGGCATTGCTGGTCTTTACCACCATAATGTTAGAGTAGGCATCTCTTCCTAAAAGCCAGTTTCATTCTTTGTTCATTTCTATAAAGTAAACAAAGGGACGGTTTGATCCTCGTGGAAAAATAACTGTGGGACGACTTGAAAACTACAGTTGTCAAATATAGTTGTAACTTAGCGGACGCGGTTCAGCTTGCTGGGTATTCCAGGATTGGAACCCAAGATAAAAATGCTTTTTCTAATATAAATTAAGTGTTTAAGAATCAACTTCGTTGTTCTTGTGTGTGAACTGAATTTCAAAATGTAATTTCTGTCAAATTGTTTTTGCCAAACTTGTCAAAAGCCGAACTAGTGAACTAAATGTAAAAGTGTTATTTTTCATTCTTCTGATGTTTTAAAATAAAAACCAAGAGTTTTTAAACCTCAGGTTCGTTCCCTAGCCGATTAATTGTTTTTAAGTGTAAACTATTATGTAGCCCTTTTAGCTTTTATACTTCGTTTAAACAGTTAAATTATTCCACCGTTGGTGGCAGCGTAATTACCGGTAGCATTCAGGTTAGGCCTTAGTTAAGACCCGACACTCCATCCCCTACACCGGGACTGTAGCCGATGCTGTGCATATTATCGTAAATAGTCGAAATAACCACGCTAACTTGAAGATAAGAAGTACTCGTCAACCAATGATGTCGGGGGCGCTACAAGCACCTCAGCCGTTGTAGCGTCCGCCGCTACATGTTCGAAGATTCTATGGTGCTGCATCTAGAAGTTGAAAAAGTGAAAAAGCGCCTTTAATTCACCAAAGTCATGAAAATTCAACCAAGTCAGAACAAAATTACGAAGAGCATTTAATAATAGTGAATTTTATTGCACAAAGTGACAATAAGGATACGAGAAGGGAGGATGGAACTCCATTAACACTGGTACTAACATTAAAATGGAGTAGTAAAACAATCATAGTAAAGGGGAAATACACGCAACAAGTAAAAAACTAAACATACTTTCTAAAGCTAGACAGATCATGCTTCTTAAAGGAATACTAAACCCTCCAACAATGAATTTTTTATCGATAGTTTAGATACTGGAATTAATGTTAACAGATATCCGACGTCAATAGGTGTCATTGTTTAAGCCGTACGAATTTTTAAACCTCCTGATTTAAGCAGACGATGCGCAAGCTCTGGAGAAAATCCCGTTTGAACCACCACGCGTCGTGACGTCATTACCTTAACGGCGCCTTCCACCTGTCTGCGCGACCTGCGCGTGCGCCAGAAACAAAACGGCATCGCCTGGGAATCTCGTAGCGCGGGCATTTCTGGCATCTACACCACGACAGGTCATCGCAGGCGGGATCCCACGGGTCTTTTGGCTTCTTTGGTGTTTTCTTACCGATCTCGCATCTTTTTGCCTTCCGTTTACCACTTGCAACAGATTCAAACTGATAAGGCTGCAACGAATTGACAGCGACAGCGTTGTTGGCTCTGGTTGTTTACAAGCAGATAGTGGTCGCGCGCGCGCTGCACGATGGGAAGGATGCGCTCCCCACTTCCGTTATGGTTTTGACGTCACGCTGCTTCACGAAACCTCCATAGTCGCGAGCTCTCGTGGTGCTACGTTTGGTTGGGTGTCTTAAAACACGCGCTTATTTTAATTTATTACGACGTAAGTAAGAAGGCAAGTGACATTTTATAAGTTTTGAAGGGGTTTTTAGGGTTTTAGCTTTCATTAAAAAAAATTGGAAAAATGAGGGTTTAGTATTCCTTTAAGGTCAGTCTTAAAATTTGTCAAGACTGGCCGATCCCAGCAGCCGCAATGGGAGAGTATTCCAAGGCTTCACCACCCAGTTCGAGTAAAAAAAAACTTCGTACATTCCCTCCGAACCATCTCCATCTTCAATTTATGCGGGTGACAAATTCGGGGGCATAACTATTTCCCAGTATAGAGAAAAAAATATTTGGGTCAGTGTAAGTCAAGCCATTTAGGATTGAATAAGTAAGGGAAAGGTCTGCACGAAGCTCCTCAGCTCAAGTGATTCAAGTCCTAAAGAATCCAAACGCTGCCGATATGACAGACCATGCATGCCGGCAGGAATTTAGTGAGGGAACGTTCAAATAGATTCTACTGTAATGATGTCCTTGATGTGGTAAGGCGACCACACCTGGCATGCATATTCCACAATGGGTCTTAAATAAGTCTTAAAAGCTTTTACAAGTGTATATTTACCTAGCGAGAGGAAACATCTTATTATCATGTAGCCTATCCGTTTAGCTTTGGTTGCAACAATGTTGCAATGTGTAGAAAATTTGTAATTCGTAGTTAGATGAATACCAAAGTCCTTAAATTTAATTTAATTTAATAATAACTACTTGTTGCCAGTTTCTAATGGAATGCGTCAAACATATACATAGAAAACATCAGCCGGAGTAAGAGAAAAAACAAGAAAACTAAGGATGGATCAAAAACAACAAGAACAAAAACAGCAAAATTCAACAACAGCTAGTTACAACAGCAAGATATAACAGCAGCAAGGTCCAACAACAGGTCTTTAGTCTCATACACGCACTCAAGATTGAAGCTCCCAACACATACTCCGTATTTCTATGTTGCCAAGTTTTAGACCAATAGTTCAGTAAATTTATTGTGTCCTGGAGTGAAAAGTGGTCCACTTAGACTTTTATACTACAATACAGCTTAACATCATCGGCAAACACAGGTAGCTTAACCCTATCAATCTTTGGAGTAAAATCTGGAATAAATAGAAAAAAACAATAATGGACCCAAAACAAATCCTGTGGGACACCACTAGTTACAGATAGTTCACCTGAGCAAGAGCGTCCAACAGATACCAACTGTGATCTGTACATCAGAAAATCCTCGATCCAGGCATAAATCGAACCCCCAATACCGAGTGCTTTAAGCCGGCGAAGAAATTTTTGGTAAACCACCGAATCAAAGGCTTTTGTGTGAAAGTCGAAACTTACAACATCGACTGGGAATCCCGTTTCAAGACTTCGTGTCCAGTCTGCCACACAATTTCGCATTTGTAAAATGGTATATCTTCCCGAAAGGAATCCAAATTGATTTAGAGGGATAAGATCAAAACTGGAGAGATGTTTTATAAGATCATCACGTATAATTCGTTCCAAAATCCTGCAAGATGCGCAGGTTAACGAAATTGGATGATCGTTTGATGGTTCGGTGGCATTGCCTTGCTTGAAAATGGGGATTACTGGTGC
The DNA here is from genome assembly GCA_023313725.1 of Lithobius niger. Classification (NCBI taxonomy): domain Eukaryota; kingdom Metazoa; phylum Arthropoda; class Chilopoda; order Lithobiomorpha; family Lithobiidae; genus Lithobius; species Lithobius niger. Next base: position 11,860 of record JAHWFP010146711.1, read on the forward strand.
CTTTTTCCACATCGTTGGTAATTTATCTTCCTGGAATGATGCTGTAGCAATAAGCCAAAGGGTTAAGGAGATTTCGGCACCGAGTTTTCAATAGATATTACTGGAAAATCCGTCTGGACAAATGGCCGAGCTTTCTTAAGATTCAGTACGCATTTGTTTATTTTGTCATGTAAGAAATATCTCAAGGATATAAAAGAATCGAGAGGGGGACTTTCCAGTTACTCATCAAGTACTCATCAACTTAACTTCATGCTTACTTTATCCAGCCACCATGACCACGTGGTTAAAATAAGCTCAGTAAGATTGGTATTCATTCTGTAGAAACGTACACGTAAACCTAACTATGTCATTGCTCGTAGCTCATGCTAATTAAAGTACAATATGATTCATTTCTTCCAAATCAATTCTGGCAGCACGTCGGAGTTTTGGAGAAAAAAAACTTAATTGTTGGAGGAAGGACTTTTCTTTTGGGGGGGGGGGGGGTTTGCATGAAAGCGGGGAGACATTTTTTCTATCATTGCAGTTCCTGGATGCAACGACGGTGGTTTGTTTACTTGCAACTTCATTTCTCGTCCTATCCCCATAGCCAGTATGTTTATTGTCCTAGAGTCGGTGGACAACGTTGTGGCTCCTCTGGCGTCAGTACACTTGTGACATAAAGCTTATAACGCCAATTGAGGCCTGGCTAGTGTCTTGGTAGCTTTAAGGTGCCTGTTACCCGGATGACAGATTGCAGTATCTAGCGGCGTCTACCATTATTTAGTTCTACGTAGCATTTGATTTCAACAAGCGAAGGAAAATGCAAAGAAATTTCTTTTTACACAACCAACTAGCCACGTGCCCCCTTAATTATTAAATGTAAAATTGGTGCGTCCACGTGCACCAAAGAGCAAGCGTTCAAGGTTAACGATATGACTGTCACTTGATGGCACCCATCTAGCGGTTCAAAATCTGCGTTCAAAACGGTAGATATACAGAAAAAAACGCCCGTGGTGTTGTTAGGTTTGACATCACCACTTGCTTACTGATGCACGTGGGCGCACCAACTTTACACTCAATAATTAAGGTGGCACGTGGCTTGTTTGTGTGTAAAAATGCATTAATTTGTGTGTTCCTTCGCTTGTTGAAATTAAGGGCTAGACAGAACTAGATATCGGCAAAAGGCTATAGATGCTGCAGCTTGTCATTTGGTGGCAATCCCCCTTTAAGACGTAAGAGAAGGCATGACTGTTGGCATCATCTTAACACTGCAGCTTCATTGACCTCTCTTGTTCGGAATCTATCCTACGCCTACATTGATTGTCGTGAAAACGTGCTACCTGTCTTACAGAATGACAACAAGTGTGACGTCAGCTGCAGCTCTTTAACTTCTTGTAGCTTTTGCGTGTTAATAGTAACCTGGATTAAATGAGGATTTAAAATTTTGTTGAAGGTAAAATCGCATTACATAAGAGAGCCGTTGGCTTGATACGTCGGGTTCCCCTAAATCAAGAGTCTGTTTCATAAGGTGTCCCATCACGAGGAACTTCGTAACAGCTAGCATTAAGCCTAAATTAAAACACGCGCTTCATTACGTCTCATAACGCCAAAGGCCAACGCACTACCCGAGTACGACGCAGAAATAAAGTAGACCCTACATGGCTGGCAGCTACCTTAATTATTGGGTCTTAAGAACCTTCACGGGTTGTCTTGACGGGTGTAATCGGGTCTTTAACTTTCCAATTCGCGCTGCTTTTAGTGGCTATAAATTCGGGCTTGATCGTTTCGTGTCAACCGGAGGCCAACTATCGACTTGCAGCGATTAATAAAGATGATTAGGAGAACTGAACCACCACCACTCAGATATAGTTCCTTCTTATCGAGAGGAATAACAAATTAATGTAGTGGTTATGTGCCAATTTCTGTTACAGGACTTAATATCGTCTAAACATATCTTCTTATTTTCTTTTTGCACAAACTTTTTTTCATTTCACAAAAACACGGACAAATGTTTTATAATAATAATAATAATAATTATAATATAATAATAATTTTATTCACACAAATTACATTTGCAATATACAATATAGGCCAGAACACGAGACCTATGAAGTCTGTATGTGTCTGTAAATTAATAAATGTGTAGAAGTAACGATATAGGAAAAATACAAATTTCATGTAAGGTTTAAAAATTAAATAAAGAAAAAACATGCGTATTATTATGTATATTAGATAATTAGAACTGG
>JAHWFP010146712.1:389-42734 GCA_023313725.1 Lithobius niger
CCAACATGGACGATTTTGAAGACGTCATTCGTGACATTCAGTATAAAGACCTTAAAAAGGCCTGTTTGAAATTAGGCTTAACCGTAACGGAGACAAGACATGAATCCGTAACTATTTTGAAAAATGCCGTCGAGGAAGAAAGAATTTCCGTTGACGAGCTCTCTGACGAATTAGCCCCGGCTATAGAGAAAAGAGAAGCTGTAATTTTGCAAAAGAAAGAGTTAGCAGCCAAAGAGCAAGAGCTCGCGCTGAAAACAGAAGAATTAAGGTTAAAAGCAGTTGAGCTAGCCGCCGTCGACAAACGCATGGCGCACGAACTAGCGTTACGGGACCAAGAGGCCCAAATCAGGGATAGAGACGCTCTATTAAAGGAGCAAGAAGCACAAAATAGCGAACGCGCTAGTGCTCGGGAATTGGTAAAACTAGAGAAGCAGATCGAACTAGCAAGGATAACGGCTGCAAATCTTAATGTTAGTTCAAACTCAAGTAGTGGTACTGTAACTCCCCCAATTCATAGTGTTCCCGTAAATAAACCGGGTAAAATTGCTGACGCTGTCAGACTTGTAAATAAATGGACTTCCGAATCGGAAATTAATAGTTTTCTAAAAATATTTGAAAAAACTATGGAGACGCAGCGTATAGACAAAACGGAATGGGTCGTCGGACTACAGCCCCTTCTCGGTGAAGTTTTGATTAAAGTATGTGATCAAATGTCGATCCTAGAAATGCATGATTATGATTTAGTAAAAATCAGGTTACTGGAAAGGTTTGTTCAAACGAAAGAAGCCGTACAAGCCCAGTTTCGTTCACTTGAACGTGGCCCCGAACAATTGTTCCACGAACATGCGTTCGCACTCGAAACCCTATTTTCAAGATGGGTGTCCCTAGCTGAAATTAATGGCAGCTACGACAAGCTAGCTAATCTAGTTATGCTTGAACAATTTACGAAATCTTGTCCTATTGCACTGCGCAAGTGGTTGCCGGACCGAATTAAACTTGGTACGTTGACTGAAGCAGCCAAACTTTGTGACGAGTTCACAACCAGAAATAAACAAATTTCTGCCGATATGGCCCTTAAAACAGGGAAAGCACAAGCTAGTGCTCCGTCGTCTAGTCAGACTTCTAAAGTCTTTTCTAAACAAAACAAACAAACTCGAAATGTATTAGCTAACCCGGTTGGGACTAATAATAGCAGTGACAGTGTAATTAGCTCTGATGCTAACACTGATAAAACCGACAATGTAAAATCTAACAATGTTAGAACGTGTTACGTATGCGGCTCGTCCTCGCACCTGCGCAATCGCTGCCCCGAACTTAACAAAGCTTCGGCATCCGTTAATGCATGCTTTCTCGTGGGGAAAGATGCCCTAACTATTTTAAAATCCAGCACTGTAGATGCTAGTGTAGGAAAGCATAACATTAAAGTTTTGTGCGATTCCGGGAGCTCAGTTTCAATCGTTAGTGCCAAACTGGCCAAAGGTTGGCCACGCCTAAAGCAAAAACGTAAGTGTCACACAATCCTAAGCAGCGACATAGTGGTCTTAGAACAGGTACACTTGGGTATCAAATTAACGAATGGAGCAATGTTAAAAACAGTGGCTTGCGTTTCGAAAGCATCTAGGCCTATTTTCGATGTGGTTTTGGGAATCCCAGGGATTAATTTGTTAAACCAAACTGTAAACCAGCCTCGAGATTTTGCCCCCAACGCTGCGAATGTGTCAGCCCCCCGAGCGCGTCAATCAAAAAAGCGCTCACGTAAACAGACCCCGCCCAGCCCCACGGGAGTGGTCAAGTCCCAAGCGTCTCCAGACTCTCGGACGCCTAACGAGCGGCAACCAATCGTCGTTCGGTCGCCAAGTACCAAAGTTTTGTATGGGAGGGATCTAATTACAAATTCCTCTGGCCAGCGCCAAGTACCACAGCAACAAGTGGAAACTGTCCACGCCCCAACGATCCTCGATTGGCTACAGTGTCGCCATAAAATCAAAACACCTCCAAGATGTAAACTGAAACGCAGTTTCTCAGATAATGATATGAGCCGAAGTGTGTTCATGTCCAGTTGGCCAGAAATTAACGAAACCAGCTTCGCAAGTTGGCTTGTTGCACGAAGTAAATCGTCCCCTAACCTAAAAGTTAGTAAAGACAGCTAGACTGATTTTAAATAAAATTAAATCGGTATGCCAGTAGTGAAAACTTAAATGCAGTTTTTTTTCTGATCCTTTTTACCTTAGGACCCGATGTTTTGTTGCTAAGCTTTTATCTTGGATAAAAAGGTGTAATTTTTGTGCTTGATCACCACAATTATGACTCTTTAAACTAAAATAATTGTTTTTTAGTTGAAACTAAGGTTGTAATGCTAACCTAACCTAAAATTAAAATGTTTTGCCAGTAGGGAGTAAGTAAAACCTTTAAATGGTCTCCAAACTGAACAACTAAAACTTGTGTAGTTGTTTTTTTTCCCCTAAACATAGTTTTTTTGTGCAAGCTGGTGCAAGCCACCCAGTTTAACCCTAGTAGTGTGTAAATTTTCTACAAGTTGAGTTTTTCTACACTAAAAAAACCGGAAACCTAAGAAACTAGTTTCCCGTTCAAGTTTTTTTTAAATAGTAATTGTACGCCGCTACAAAAGTGGCTACATCTATGAACACCTAACCTAAACACCAAAAATCGTGTTTATTGCTTTAAAGTCTGCAAACTTTAAACTGCTTCGTTGAACAAACCTGGATAGTTGTGTAATGAACGCTGATACTCTCAGCAGCTATTTTGTTTAAACATTAATTGTTAAAACACGTCATTTTCAGTACAAATTGACTGGAAATTTAATTTTTATCTTTAAATTTTGTTAAGTGGTATATTGAAAGTGCAACCACAACAAAAGGAACTTTCAGCTATTTCCCGTTTCGGAACTCTACACCTAAATTTTAAGTGCCTATGTTTTACTCTTTTTGTCACTATCAACGTCTCCCTATGTGGGAGAATATTGTCAAAGACTGTAACGACACCAATTAAATATTCACTAGGAGTATTCTACGGGGGTTGCAACTTGTTCCCGGTTGGCCCTTCTTAAGGTTTTTACGAAACATTTTTCCTGCAAAAAATTTGCCTGTCTACCCCTCTGCGAAAAAGGTCAGCACTGTCGTTAAAAGGTTGTTGTGTTATTATCCATAAAACCTCCCAGTGTTGTATAATATGTTTAAGTTATGGGTACCATCTCTAAACCCTTCAGCGTAATATTTCCTATGTAAAACAAGTTGTTTGGTAACCTTAAACCACTCCAGTGGTAGCCTGTTAACTTTAAATAGAGCTGATAGTTGCGCATGCGCTTATAGTACCCTCTATTCCGATCCTTATCGCAAGCTAGGTCCTGAGGAGTGCGCCCAGGGGTTTTTCTCGAGGTTTTTCCAGATAAAAAAAATAACTTTCTGTGCACGGCTGACTGGTTAGAGCATTAAATGTTGCGATTATCTCATTTGAATTAACAGCTACAAAAACCCTTAAAACTGTGACCCTTTATGGTCAAAATTTGCGTTTTTATTTATATAAACTTTCGTTTGCTCCAATTTTCTTTGTGGCCTGTACGACTTTCCTGCAACAAGCAGCGCGGACAGCACTAAGTTAATTTTTGCAACTAGTGTCCCTTTAAACTTGTAATTTGTATTTACAAAAATTTCTTGAGCCACAAAAACGTCAGTCCCCCAAAAATATAAAATGGCAATTTTTATTTTTTTGTAAACAGTGTATTTTATAACTTGTGGTGATGTATTTCACGGGAGGTGTATTCCTCAGAAGGTGTATTCCTTGGTGCATTAATTTATGCAATTTATTTACATGGCTTGGCAGTCTTGTTCTTTGGCATGTCTTGTGTGCACTGACCTTTCCTGTTGTAGCACTTATTTGGCGTTCGACAGTAACCCCAAATAGAGTCCTCCGCGTGGGGGCGTGTAAACGCGGTCTCGTATCAGACGCTCGTGGTGAGGACACCTCAACACCATCGAAGAAAAAACCTGAGGGCAGTACTCTTACCTACCAGAAGAGCATCGTCTGTATGGCGATTCCAATTTAAAAATGTAAATAATGTATATTTCTTTAGGCATAAAGCCGAAACACTTTCAGCTTAGTTGTGTTTTAGATGATGTCAACACACGATATTTTTTATTTCTAACAGGTGACGACTTTGCTTATTTATGAAAAATGTCCGATGTTCAAACCAGTTTAAAAATCTAACCTAAACTGCAATTAGCCTTTTAAAAACTAGCTGGAACATTTAATCTTTTGATTTGTGCACTTAATGCATTTTGGTAAACTTAACTTCTTGCCATGAACCCTACCGGAGCTCCAATGTTTATGTTTGTCTATTTCTATGGACCCAGTGTATGATTTTATGTTTATTTTTTATAGCATCTCCATCCAAACTCCGACCGTAGTGAACCTCTAAAAACGTAAACAAACTAGCTATCCTTCGTTAAAAACATGCCTTGTATATAGCAATCCGTTTCCCAAAGTCAAATGTTTATTCTGTGCATTACACTTCGTTCCCCCCCCCCCTCCTTCAATAGTTGCGATGCTTAACGTCGTAGTTTATTTTAATAGGCCTAAAAATCACGTTGTTATGAGTTGAAAACTCACTTGCACATTCAAAGCCAGGCCTCTAAGTTTTCAAGTCGGCAATTCCCTTTGTCAATTCGAATCCAGCCAACCAAAACACTACTTCAATTCCGTCAGCCAGTCAGAGCGCTCAAGCTACCCCGGTCGTCCGCGCTGCTACTCCAACTTCCGGTAGTGACAGCTCGGCCGATTTGGGTCAGTCTCTCCTCCTCCAGATGTCCGACTCTCTTCCCCGCACCCCCCTCCGAAGCTATCCTCGGCGTCCGCGCCAACTTCCGGTAATGAGTATATAACCCCAGACCCAGTGACACTCGTTAGCACAGCATAGCACAGCACAGCTCAAGGATTCTCAAAGCTAGAGGTCGCTACGCCGGTCGGGAGTGGAGATGCCGCGGTCCGATGGTTGCCATGCCGGGCAAAGGTAGTGGTTCGTATCGTACTTAGTTTAGCTTTAAAAATTTAATTTTTGGAAACTCCATTCAAAATTTATAGTTTAAACTTAACTAAACCTCGTAGCTTTAGAAGGTAAATTTATGGTGCGTCAAGCCCAACGGCATTTCGGACGTTGGCGGCCGTAATTTAAGGGTTCACGGTCCCTTACTAAAAACCAGCTTTATTTTTCGTGTTTCTTTAAACGCAGTTTAATGTAAACAAAGGACGGTTTGATCTTCGTGGGGTTTCCATTGCTTAAACGCTCGGATCCACTTTATGAGTAGCCGCGGCTCTATAATTTAAGGAGTTGACTTATCAACAGCAACTCTGGGAGGTTTAATGCTTTGCAGTATACACGTTGAAACAAAACTGTAAAAACAGGTCTACTATTATATATCAGCCGAGGCTGTTTGTAATTTAGAGGGCTCTTTTGCGAAATCCCCTTGTGCCTAACCAAACTTACTTTTTCTATTTGAAATTGTTTTATGTGAACCTCGTGTTGGTTCTAGTGTCGAATTTAATGTAAATTCCCCCTGTATTTTATAACCTAAACTAGGTGTAAAGTTACCAAATGTATTTGTAGTGCGATATTTTTATTCATGTTTGTTTAAAATAAAAACCAGGAGTTTTTCTTAAACGTCCGTTAGTTTATTCGCTCGTTGTTCGCTAGAAGTTAACTTGTAAGATAATTCTCTTAAACTTAGCTTAGCTAGCCTAATTTTCCCACCTTGGTGGCAGCGTTACCGCTTATTATTACTGTTAGCCTACAATATTAGGACATGTGTAGCTCCATTCCCTACGCCGGGACTGTAGCTGTTGTGCTTATTTGAAACAAAAAGTACCCCAAAGTAATAGTAAGAAGATCAAGTTACACCAGGCGAGCGGCGATGCTACAAGCACCTACTCCGTCGTAGCATCCGCCGTTACATGGGAGAACAACTCCCCCCCACTTCACCCCTTCCGGTAGCATACAACATCGTTCTCGCTTAAATCGAAAAAACTACGTAGTAAGTGTGTACTTAAATACAAATTCATTTAATGTAGAGAGCATACAAAAATAAGAGCCGATTTCGAATTGTAACTTTACATCCACGATTCTTTCCTTCGCTTTCTGTCTCCCGTCTTGCCAACTACTCGATGTGTCTTTCTCTCTCCCCCCCCCCCCCACCGCCTGCGCCCCTAGGTTGGTTTTGTCGGAAATGCGGCCCTGGTTACAGACTTGACGATCCATGTTCCTTTGAGGTAAGCTTTTCCTGCAAAATAATGCAGCTGTGACCAAACATTGAAATATCAAAATTGGATTGAAAACATACCGGACAAAAAAAAAGACAAGAATTTTAAACCATAAATTCAGTGTAGCACAATTCCGCCTCTCCCTTCCCCCTCCTCCGACCTGTACATTTCATTCTTAAAACAACTCAGTATTTATTGCTATTATTTTTATTGGAATTTAACAGGTTTCGGAGCTCTTTCGTAAAATATGTAGGATGAAAACTGCTGTTTGTGTAGTTTTTAAGGGCTGCTGAGTGTTGGTGCTGTCGACAATTATACTGAATGCTTACGCCAGTAATTCGGTTCCAGATGAAAATGAATCTACAGATGAACTATCGTTCAAATTTATCACAATTGGTTCAACGTCACCTGTAAGACAATCAATTTTCCAAAATTTATATTCACTGTCTTTTACGTTTTTAATACAGTCTTGCCATTTTTTGGGGTGTAACAAAACTCAATCCTTCGTTAATGAGTCTCTATACATCAGCCAATTTAAATGTTGAATTGCTGCGAGTAATAACCTTTAGCTTGGGCCCAACACAGTTCGATCGGGTTCAGCTCACAAAACAATAATCGCAAAACAATATGCCCTGCTCGTGTAGCATCATCTGTACGATATGACCGCCTTCGCTCACGGTGTTGTTGCGCTAATTCCACCAGCTCGGGTTTCAGAAAATCTGCTTCCCATTCAATTTGTTTATCATTTAACCACTGTTGTAAAGCTGGGTTTGTCCATTTTGTTGTTGGCAGCCCTTCAGATTGAACAGAATGATAAGACGTGCTATCCATAACAATGACGCTGTTGGGCTGCAGTTTGTTTAAAAGTTCGTCAAACCATTTTTCGAAGTCGCCAACCATTTCTTCGTGGTCATCAGCTTTCGAACCTTTTTTCGACCGAAACACTCGCTGTACTTCGTCAACAAATCCTCGTTCATTGCCGGCATGCACAACAATAAGTCTATCGCCGAGTCAACTTGGTTGTTTCATGACGCACGAAAGACCTTGAAAAAATGCAGAGCGTGATGATGTTAACTGTTGAATCTTGCCAGGAATTTGATACACAGTGTCCGGCGTTACACCAAGTTTCGTCGAGGCAAATATCATCTTTGCCTTCTGCACGATATTTGTGGATAGCCCATAAAAATGATGACTCCAAGCAATTAAATCGACTCTTTCAAGAAGCATTGAATTTCGCTCGTTGCGTTTGTAATCAAAACCCATACCGTGCATCAAACGATGTAATGAAGATTTTGAAATACTGCCTACATCTAAATTTTTATCGCTACGAATTTCATGCAGTAATTTGTTTAGCGTCGGGTGTTGTTTTCCGAAAAAAAATTGTGATTGCGCTGCTTAACTGGGAGATCGAAGAACGCGATGCGTCTTGAGCTCTCCCCGGGCCTTACAAATTGTACTTACCGATACGCGAGTCAAGGCCGATGTTCGCTCGATGGTGTCTACAACTGTCCAGGTTGGATTCTGTCTTCGTAAATAGGTGTAAACATTCAGTACAATCTCTTTAGCTTGGCTACCTAAAATTCGTCGTGCACTCTTCGGTTTAATGCAATCTACAGGTGATGAAAACGTTGCAGTGGGGAGCGCTGCGCTGGAAGCAGGCGACGCCATTGTTTTGCTTGACAACGCACGACCAAATAAGGGACTATATTTTGCGTACTTGCGTACTTTTTTGTCTGGAAATGTTTGCGACCATCGAACGCATTATAGTATTATGAAATTCATTTAGCTACTACGATATAAAAATCCAGACACCGTTGCTGCTTTATTTAGACACGTAATACAGAAAAACGTCGAGATTTATTAGGAACTATTTTTTGTGGGGATGGAAGAAAATACGTTGTGATTTGCCGATTTGTGCGTACTAGGCTGTGACGTCCCTGTTTTCGTAGGGTGGGAAATCCTTTAGTTTAAGTCTTTGCAAGTTTGCAAAAACAAATAAATCAAGAATTTACATTAGAAATTCACCTGGATACAAGAACAACGATGTTTGTTCTTAAACACTTAATTTAGACAAGAAAAAGCATTTTTATCTTGGGTTCCTATCCAGGAACACCCAGCAAGCTGAACCGCGTCCGCTAAGTTGCAACTATATTTGACAACTATAGTTTTCAAGTCGTCCCACAGTTATTTTTCCTCGCGAGGATCAAACCGTCCCTTTGTTTACATTTAAAAAAAATGAACAAAGAAAGAAACTGGCTTTTTAGAAAGAGATGCCTACTCTAACATTATGGTGGTAAAGACCAGCAATGCCGATAAGGCTTACCAACCATAAAGACTCCAAGCTAGAGGTTAATTTAAGTTAGACTATAAATTTAGAATTGGGGGGGTCCTAAAGAGAAACTTCTAAAGTTAAACTAGTAACTTACAACCACTACCATTTTGCCCGGCATGGCAATCCCGGACGTGACATCTCCACACCCGACCGGCGTAACCCTTCTATCTTGAGAGATCTGTGAGCTGTGCTGACTGAGCTGTAGAGGGAGGTCGACTGGGGCTTTTTATGCTGGAGCAGCGAATTTTCTCTACCTAAGTGCGGACGCCGAGGAGAGCTACGGGGTCTGATTGGTGGAGGGCCAGGAGAACAATGGGAAAGTCGGTAGAGCAAAGGGTTTTGGTGCAGAGCCGTTTGAAGGAGTAGGGAATGGTTAGAGATCGACCAAATAGAGTTTTTAACTCTTAAACTTTGGGAAATGGTCTTTACATTGGGAAATTGATTATTGATTGAATATTTACAAATGCACATCGTGAATTAGCTCATGTTAAAGCTTAGTACTTTGGTTTGGGTAATACATAAAGTATTACCATTAAATTTTACAAGCTGTAACTGAAAACTGCAGTGTTATACACCACAACTAGTTTTGGCTGGGGGGGGGGAGGCGGGAATTGAGGATTCGAAGTTTTTAAGCACAGTTTGACTTTCGGATTGCATGGAAACAGATCTTTTATAAATATCTTTAGGTTTTTAATAGTAGAGCAAGCTAGTAGCAACATTCGGATGGGTCAGTCAGGTTTTGCAGAGAATTAAAACAAAACATATATACACAAAAATTCGTGTCCGGTGATTGCCGATGTCTGTATATTTTGGACTAGTGGTAGCGTTTTGGAGACAAAAGATTATTATTCAGAATGCATAAAAAGAATTAATATATTAGCTCAGAGAATGCTACAACGCATTTAAGTTTGAGTAAAATAAATAACATCAAAGTTAAAGGACAGGCGACGATCGCTGTGGAAATTTTTCATAAAAGTTGCTGCAGTTCAACACAATAAAAAATATCACACTCACAAAGTTGTCTGTACAATAATAAGTAGGAGGTTAAGTACCCTCTATCAAACACTAAGCTAATGTCTTTGGCTTTATGCCTAAGTGAAAATAAAAAGTAAATACAAATTTTTACAAGTGTCGAAAATGGCTTCTCGTGCGCTACGGTGATTTTACGGCTTCCGTTTCGTGCGTTTTTCTAAATGCTGTAGAATGACTTCTAAATGGAATTTTCGTGCTCTGTTTGCGGGGGGAAACAGATAAAGTTCGTGGCTATTAAGAGTTGTTTAGATGAGACGGATTGGTCCATTTTCTTGGGAGATACAGGCGTTTGAATTTGGGGTTTTTCCCCGGCCGAGTCGCCGAGAGAGAAAAAAATGTTCCACGGGTTTTTTGATTTTTGGAGGTCGTCTATCCTCTCCAATCGTTTTTCGGCAAGCCGACATTACAGCATGTAAGTTGTAGTTTTATGCCACATTAAGTCTTAAGTACGTAAACACAATTTTTAACACAACAAATGAAATAAGCTGTAAATTATAGGTTATATTGGCAAAGGAAATAAATTCAAATGACACCTTTAAACGTTAAAATTAAACACATTTTTTAGTTTTCTGCAAACTTCAGTTAACTTAATTACGTAATCTGCATCCTTAAAAACGTACCATGTTCGTGTGCGCATTGCGACTCCTCTTAAACTAAAGCACCATACAAATATGAGACTAGTGCCTATATAGAAGATAATTAAACTACGCTTCGGAGTACCTATTTTCTCATAATATTGCTCATGATGTCAAACTTCGATCAGGCAAACTTGGTTGGTAAAAGAAAGACCTAAAAAGACGACATGGCTAGCCTAACAAAAATGCGGCGAATATGCGGCTGACGTATTTCCGGCGGTGATTTCGGCTATCGGCGGCGGCTGAGTGTTCTAGTGGACGGCGAGGTGTTTTCGGTAGTTTCACAGCTAAAAAAAATGTAGTTTCACAGCTAAAAAAAATCTAAAATTTGACATAATCCGGACTCGTGAGAACGATTTAAGTGGCGGGACGCCTCATTTGACAGTATTCTTTTACAAAAACCATAACTCTGTACTTTTATCTTGAACTAGTATGTTTCTTGATAAATGTCTTTTTGCCCCATTTTCAAATACTTGTACGATATTCCTGCACCACGCAGCGCGGACAGTATTTAGTTAATGGTTGCAAAAACAATAAACTTTAACGTGTAATTTTTATTTTACTTAAAGTTCTCTGAGCCACAAAAACGTTGGTCCCCCAAAAATTCAAAAAGGCAAAGTCAACATTTGTGTAAACAGTGTATTTTATTTCATGTCAATTTTTACTTAATTTTGGCGGTCTTGTGTTCTTGCATATCTTGTGTGCACTAACCATTACATTCTAGCTTTTATTCCGAGTTCTCAGAAACCCCGAATAAAATCCTGCGTTTGGGGGCATGTAAACGAGCACCGCTGAAAAACGCCAGTTTTTCAAAAATTTGAAATTTTTTTTCTTTGCACCCAAATGCCTCGCTTAGGCAAATCTCGCCGTTTTTTTAATAATGAACCAAATCGGCCCAGATTTTAACCATACATAGCCTGTCCAAATTCAAGCCTCTTGGGGAAACCCAAATGTGAACTTTCCACCAGGAAGAAGTAAAAATTGACATGAAATAAAATACACTGTTTACACAAATGTTGACTTTGCCTTTTTGAATTTTTGGGGGACCAACGTTTTTGTGGCTCAGAGAACTTTAAGTAAAATAAAAATTACACGTTAAAGTTTATTGTTTTTGCAACCATTAAACTACGTTTGAAGATCACCTCAAATCCACCACATCGCACCTTCATCATGGCCGCCATTGTTATAACTTGTATTCATGTATTTTGATTTATTACTCTTATTTTCGAGCATAAAGCCCACAAACACTAGCTTAGTTGAATTTTAGGAGGAGCTTCCTCTGCGAAGGTACTGAACCTCGAGGATTTTACAGACAACAATTTGATGTGTGATATTTTTTATTGTGTTTGAACGATCGCAACTACTATGAAAAATTTCCACTTAGCTCAAACATTGTCCTTTAACTTTAAGGTTAAACCTCCAATTTAACTTCATGCATTTTAGCATACAACTAAGCTAGACTATTTATTCATTTATTTAGCCTTTTATAATAATCTTTTGCCCCCAGAAACGCTGCCATTAGTCCAAGTAATTAGACATCGGCATTCTACCGGACACGAATTTTAGTGTATATATGTTTGTTTTAGTTCTCCTCTCAGCCCGACTGAACCCAACCATATGCTACTGCTAGCTTGATATACTATTAAAACCAAAAGAACTCTTAAAATGATCTGTTCCAAACAATTCCGAAAGTCAAACTGTGCAAAAACTTCGAATCCCCCTTTTTGCCCCCCTCCCCAGCCAAAACTAGTTGTGGTGTATAACACTGCAGTTTTCAGTTAAAGCTTGTAAAATTTAATAGTAATGTTTTCTGCATTACCCAAAGCCAAGTATCAAGCTTTAACAAGAGCCTATTCACGTTGCAAACATGTAAATATTCATTCCATAGCCAATAATACAAAGTAAAGGCCTATTTCCCAAAGTTCAATTGAGTAAAACTCAAACAGGCCTATCTTTACATGTCTCTACTCCTTCAAACGGCTGTGCACCCAGTTCCTTTGTTCATCCGGCTTCTCCTCCCACTTTCCATTGTTCTCGAGGCCCTCAGCCAATCAGACCCCCGCACCTATCCTCGGCGTCCGCGCCAACTTCCGGTAATGTGTATAAAACCCCAGCCCCAGAATCCCTCGTTAGCACAGCTCACAGATCTCAAGCTAGAGAAGGGTCATGCCAGTCGGGAGTGGAGACGCCATGTCCGTGGGATGCCATGCCGGGCAAAATGGCAGTGGTTCGTATGTTTGTTGTTAATTTTTGAAAATTTAATTTAGGACCCCCCAAGTCTAAATTTTAGTTTAAAAACATAACTTAAACTCTCTCTAGCTAGGGAATATTATGGTGGTGACGCCTGTAGCGGCTTCTTAGGTTTCTCACCCCATAACGTCAGTGGTACTCTTACTAAAAACCAACTTTTTTTCTTATTTGTTTTAAACAATTATTCAAATAACTGACGAATTGATCTTTGTGTGGGATTCATTGGTTATTCACTCCAGACGGACTTTATAAGTAGCCGAGGCTTTTATAATTTGAGGAGTTGACTTCAACTCTTGGAGGTTTAAGGCTCTGTTTTATCACTTAGAAACAAAACTGTGAAACGGTTGATCTTTCATGCGTGTTTGAAACATACTGTTTGATAGACTGTAACCAGCCTGGGCTGTTCAGTCTTGCGGACGACTCTGCTGAGCGTTCAGTATTGCTTTTTCTATTCAAAAAATTAATTGATTGTTTTATTCTGAAACACAAACGTCGTTTTAGTCAAAACTTGTGAAACCGAATTACATGTTGTAAATTCAAACTTAGTGCTTTTAAATACTTTATTTCAAAAGCTGTGCGTGCAAACTAATGTAAAGTGTAATTTTTCATTCTCTGATGTTATAATAAAAACCAGTAGTTTTTAACTTCAGTTCGTTTGCTAGTTGATTAACTGTTTAATTGTAAATAAATATGTAAACCATTTTTAGTTTAGCTCTAGATAAACGGTTAAATTTCCATCGCTGGTGGCAGTGAAATACCAGCAGTATTAAGGTTAGTCCCCTTTAAGTTAGGACCAGACGCTCCATCCCCCATGCTGGGACTGTAGCCCAAGCTGTGCTTATGCCGTAAAAGTTGCAATAATCACCGCAATACCTTAAGCTGAATCTCCGTGTCAAACCAGGAAACCGGGGGCGTTACAAGCACCTGAGCCGTCGTAGCGTCCGCCGTTTCAATCTTGCACAAGATCAAATCTACTTATTCACATTGAGTCAAGGTAGCAATAATCAGGGCCCTACCATCGAAGTCTGTGCTTCTGTAATTATGCTACAGGACCTTGGTGATCTCAAAATAAATCCTTGATTACATTTTGTAAAACAAACAGAAAGAAAGCTGGTTTTTAGAAAGGGGACCTTAAACCCTTAAGTTATGGGAGGGGACACCAGAAAATGCCGATGGTTTAACTACTTATAATCGCGAAACCCAAGTCAAATGTTAAGTTTAAATCTTTAAGTTAAAATTTAGAATAGAGTTCGAAAAAATAAATTAAAGCGAAAACTAGTTTTCTAAACTACTACCTTGCCCGGCATGTCAACACTAGGACTGGGGACATCTCTGCTCCGACTGCCGTAGTAACATCTGACTTGGAGTTGAGCCAATGCTGCAGATGCAGTCTCCCAGGTCTGTGTTATACCTGCTGCCTGTCTGCAGGTAGGAGGGAAACCGCGGTCCTGTAGGAGAGCGATGGAGGGGGGAGCGGGGTAGAGGGATCGCCTTGGAGGAGGAGGAGGAGAGACTGACTCAGGCCGGCCAGGCTGTCACTACCGGAAGTAGGTATGGCAGCGCGGACGGGCAGGGTAGCCTTGCAGTCTGAGTGGAGGGGAAAGTAAATACTGAGTTCTGATTGGAAGGGAATTGAAGGAGCTTGGATGGCAAAGGCAATTGCCGACTTTGGGTGTTTTTAGAGGCCTTAGCTTGAGAAGTGCATTGAGTTAAACTCATAACAACGTGAAAATAGGCCTATATATATATTTTTATGAAACTACAATGTTGTACATTGCAATTATAGAAGGAGGGGGGGGGGTGAAACGAAGTGTTTTTGCTCAATTCTTTATACAAACGTGATATTTAATAGTAGGAACGTTACTATGGTCGGAGCCCTGAAAAAAAAATACAAGATAAATTCTTTTGGAAAAATTGTCCGGTAAAATTCGAAGGTAATTGTTTCCGAGTTCAGTAGTGTTCAGAGACCTAGTTTTTGCTAAACTGTTGCCCAATTAAATTAAATAAAAGGTTAAATATACCAGCTTATTCCCTGAATGCTACAACGCTACAATATTGGTGAAATATTATTGCAGCCGCTAATAATAAAAATTACAGTCGAAGTTTTCATAAATAATTTGGCCTTCGCTAAAATGAAAACATCAAGTGTTGGGTTTTCAAATACATGTATGTGAGGATAAATTCCCCCTAAAACAACACTAAGCTGGTCGGCTTTATGCCTGCAAAAGAAATAAAGTAATTACAATATTTTTGTACAAGGTGTTGAAAATGGTGATTGAAGATTTGCGTGCGGGGCCGGTCATTTTGGTGACTTTTCAAAATGATGTAGAGAACTATTGCAGTGGAAATTTAATGTTCTGTTTTCGCAGAAGTCTTGAGAAAGTGTAGGTCTATTAAGGGACGCAAATTTCAAACGTTTTTGTCCGTTTTTGGTGGAGATAGAGCAAGTTGAAGACGGAGGTCTTTTTAGGCCTATTGAGCGCTAGCGAGCGCTAATGAAAATAAACTGTTCGTTGCGAAAAGGATAAACCCTCAGGTTTTTGATCTTTTGAGCAGAGGTCTCCTCTCAAATCCGTTGGTGAAGACTAGCTTCTTTACATCCTCGGCAAAATTGCCCTCAGCACTGCTCCGAACCTACATGAATCCACTCGACATATTCTTCGGAACCAGCCGATTCATGAGTCGGCATTTCTATTTCGGGGCTTGATTCCCAAGCGTGCTCAACATTTAGACATTTCTTGCAAACCTCGACCAGTCAACCTTGTCCGTTCCACCGTCTGCGTTCCGCTTTACAATTTCGCGCTGATCCGCCCAAGGAGGAAAGTGCTGCTTCCAGACCGCCTGATCCCTCCCCGTTTTCGTCCTGTGTCGCCCTTCGTTCAAGGAACGAGGGCCGTGGACGATCATCCAGCTGCCCTTCCACCCCTGACAAGCGTCGACGCAACTCATTCCCTTTCCCGCGATCACGTGGTCGTTCCAATTACTGACATTCCTCCGCCCCCACAAGCTGTGGGAGGCCGTCTTCAACTCTATGCCAAAGCCTGGCACTCCATCACCTCAGATCCATTGATCCTCTCCATAGTTCACAACGGTTTTCTACCAAATTTCTTCATTGCCCTCCCTTACAGAACCCGCCCTGGGACATGGAGACCCCGCCATCCGTTCCGCTCCGCGTCGAGATCTCATCGCTCCTACAAAAAGCGGCACTCAGGATCGTACCCGCTCCGGTCTCACCAGGCTTCTACAGCAGCATATTCCTCTGCCCCAAGAAAGCGGGGGGCACGCGCCTGATATTCAATCTTTAACCCCTCAATCGGTTGTTTTGAAATCCTCATTTTCAAATGGAAACAACGGCGTCCATTCAAAACTCTTTGCAACCCCTTGTAATGGTATTCTGTGCTGCGGCATGATTGGAGAGGATACCCGGACTCCAAACATCAAAAACGTCGGGGAAAAACTCAGTTTTTCTGAAGCTCCACACTAGGGATAGTCCGATATTGATATCGGTATTATCTGTATTTATCGGTATTTTTTCCATATCGGTATCGGACCACTATAAGGCTTCCGATACAGATATTTGTTATGCCAAGAAATGCAACCGTCTTACCTGCAAAACTGACACCAAGTGCAGCAAAAGCAAAGTCATTTGCTCAGTTTGGAATGAAAATGTGGCACTTGTTTGTTCTGCTGCTGTAAGTTTTACAACAACCAACTGAAATCTAACTAAGAAAATGAATGTACTGAAGCCATAAGTAAGAATAAGAGTAAAAATGCTGCTATTGCTCCACAGAACTTTTTGGAAATCTCAACAGTTGAAACCCAAGCAAAACCAGAAACCGAAGTTGCATTGTTTGTACAAAATATAAACTTTTAGTCTTGATTTGTTATTATTATCGGTATCGACATCTGTATCGGTATCGTATCGGTTTACCTTTCATCGGTATCGTATCGTATCGGTAAAAAGTCATATCGGCCGATCCCTACTCCACACTTCAGGCTCCACACTTTGGTTGAAGATTTCGACGTGAAGCTACCATCTGAATTGGCCAAACTTAGAAGCTCTTCATAGCCACTCACTTGAACTTTATTCCTGTAAAAACTGAACATTAAATTTCCTTCTGGTTCGTCCACAGCATCCTTAACAAAAAGTCACCAAACTGAGCCGTAGCGCTCCCACTTCCGGCCGCCGTAGCTTCAAAAACCATGTAGAAATGTAATTACTTCTTTTTATTTTTTACAGGCATAAAGCCTAAATACACTAGCTTAGTTGTGTTTTAGGAGTAGTTTCCGTTAAGGTACTAAACCTCACATATATGTTAGATACAGACTTTGTACGATATTTTTTATCTTGTTTGTAGGTACCCCAAATGCTATGAAAAATGTCCGACTTTTCTCTATCGCCATTCTCTGCTGAGACAAAACTCAACCTATAATTTTCATATACCCCCCTTTTGCTGAGCTAGTTTGTTTAACCTTTTGAGTTTAATCTTTTGCCCCCGGATCACTAGCTTTGCTTAGCCCTCCTTCGGCAACAATTTTAACGCACGTGAATTGTATTTGTTGTAAATAGTAAACTGTTGACTCGACCGTGACTACCAACAATCCGAAACCAAAACAAACGATCTGTTCCTACAATTAAAATTATCAAAGTCAAACTGTGCATTTCACTTCGTCCTCCGCCCCCCCCCCCCCTCCCCCTTCCTTCAATAGTTGCGATACCTAAGATCGTAGTTTAAATTTATAGGCCTATTCACGTTGTGAGTTCAAAACTCAGTTCCTAAGGCCTCTCAATACACAAAGGTCGGCATTTCCCTTTGCTCTTCTAACCGACCGTGAATCGACCGGGAATCGACCGTGACTACCAACAATCCGAAACCAAAACAAACGATCTGTTTCTACTAGGGATCGACCGGAGCCAAAATTTACCGGTGCTGCCGGTCCCGTTCCTTGGAGCTTTTGGCACCTGCCGGTACCGGTACCGGTGCCGGTTCCAAAATAAAAATGACCGTATGGAACCATGATTTATTGTAAAAAAAAAAGGCAGATGCTACTGCCAGTACAAAATGTACTGGCAGCAACACACTTAAAAACGCTGCTGCCAGTACTCCCTATTACCTGACGTGCACTAATGTTATTCTGGCAGCAAGAGCGTTGAAAACGCTGCTACCAGTACTCCCTATCAATTGGCCTGTACTAGCGTTGTACTGGCAGCAAGAGACTTAAAAACGCTGCTGCCAGTATTTCTATCAATTGGCCTGTACTAGTGGTGTACTGGCAGCAAGAGAGTTGAAAACGCTGCTGCCAGTATGCCCTATCTCTTGGTCTTTACTAGTACTGGCAGATGGTGAACACTAGTTAGCCCCACTGATTATCAAACCTCGCTGCGTAGCTCCCCATGCAACCAGAGAACAATATGAAACACCGTCTGAGGGGGCGCGCTTATCATATACATCGAGAATTTATGTAATCCTAAAACATATGATGCAAGCATTTATGAAACAAAGAAGTGTTAAAAAGTAGCCTAGTTAAAGACGACAGTTAGTGAAAAAAAGCGAAAAAAATGTAAAAAAATTGTAATTAAATAAAAAATTAGGCTGAATATTCGTCATGAAAATAAAGTTTAAAAGTAGCCAGCAAAAAAAAAAAAAAACACAACCCAGCCAGGTTTCGAACTTGGGTCCACGGAATAGTAGTCCGACGCTTTACCACAAAGCCACGTGACACACGGTTTTTCGCTCCTCCCTGATTGACCATTAAATCGGGCAATATTAGTTGCGCATGCGCAGACCCACTCTCGCGTGCTACTGGCAGCAGCTAAAATTGGTCGCTTCGTGCCAGCACGAATTGTACTGGCAGTAGCCACTGCGAAAAAAAAAAGCTAACAGATTAAAGACAAGGAGGGCTGTTGCCATTTGTCAGCATTGTAGTAATCTTCTTAAACTGATTTGCATACCACTGAAAACTGGTCTGATCAGTATTAGTACTTGTGACTACCTAATGTAAGCACAGATAAAAAAAAAATGTTGGGCGTATTTATTGAAGTATATACTCGCACTAAATTTCAAATCAACTGTCAAATTGGAGAGGGCTCCAGGACCACCCCACCCATCAAAAATACCTATATCCTATTAATTCAAAATATGGTCAAGTAAAAAAGTGGTTAAGGGCAATGAACAATTATAATCCCCCCTCCTCCATAATTCATAACATTTCCAAACGTCACACAACTTACGAACGAATGGTTAAAAACCACCCCAATCATCAATATTTCTGGCCCACTACCAACACAGAAAAAGGCTTAGATTAAGTGAGTAAGTTTCCATTTCAGATTCTTGAATTTCCATGAATTAACTTTTAAAAATAAATATCTATGATTGGCAGCTCCAAAAACTCATTCAGACACGTTTGAAACTAGCTTAAACTCAAAGTTGCTTGGATAATAAACTATGGCAAAAGAAAAACGGATGTTGACAAATGGCTTTTAAAGTTGTTAACTGAAAGGTGCACCTACTACCAGTAATATGCAGGCTAGAGTATGACAACTATAAATACACAATAAGAGTAAATATATATTGTTACACTAACAAAGTAACTCTTTGAACCTTTGTAATAAATATTTAAAGAAAAACAATTTAATTGATATTTACAATTTTTTTTCTTTTATGGCCTCTTATCGGTTACTTTTTCCCAGTTGTCAGCGTTTAGAGCACCCTACCGATATCTGCTAGAGCCAAGCAAGCACAGCACAGCAGTGAATAATTAAAACTTTCATTTTTGTGTCTTAAATTAATTATAATTTTTATAATTTTATAAATACAATGAATTTTGAAAAATTTTCAAGATCATCAACCCCAACATCACTATGCTGGATTTTTGATTTGCACATTTTTACTGCTGACCGGTGATGACCCTTGTTCCTGAGCTCCAAAACATAGTATTCTTGCAATGGATGGTGCAGTCAAGTTACGCTACTAACGTTTTACAGTCATCCGAATTATTTAAATAACTAAAGGTAAATAAGATAGTAAATAAAAGTTCTTTAAGTTCTTGAATAAAGGTTTATGTATTTGAATAAATAAATAATAGAAGCACATCGTCAAGAATTGACCAAATTTTGGTCGGTGCTAGTACCGACTCGATTGTAGACGTTGGCACCTGTACTGGTGCCGGTACCGCTAGTACCGGCTGGTACTCAGCTCCGGTACCGGCTCCGGTCGATCACTAGTTTCTACAATTAAAATTATCAAAGTCAAACTGTGCATTTTCACTTCGTCCCCCCCCCTTCCTTCAATAGTTGCGATAACTAATATCGTAGTTTTAATTTATAGGCCTATTCACGTTGTGAGTTCAAAACTCAGTTCCTAAGGCCTCTCAATTCACAAAAGTCGGCAATTCCCTTTGCTCTTCTCATTGCCAATATTCCCTTCCAACAGGATTACAGGATTCAATTCCCCATCCACTCAGAGTGCAATTAAGCTACCCTGCCCGTCCGCGCTGCCCTACCTACTTCCGGTAGTGACAGCCTGGTCGGTTTTGGACAAGTCACTCCTCCTCCCAAGGTTCCACTACCCCAATCTAACACCCCCCTGGGTCGCTCTCCTACAGGACCGCGCCTTCTCTCTACCTGCAGGTCAGGCATCAGGTATAAAACTCAGACCCAGGAGAAAAATTATTAGCACAGCTCACACATATAAGACAAGTGGTGGTCACGGCCGGTCAGGAGTGGAGATGCCGCGTTCTGAAGGATGCCATGCCGGGCAGAGGTAGTGGTCAGTATGTCGTACTAGTTTAAATTGAAAGTTTACTTTTAGGACCCCCATTCTAAATTGTATAGTTTAATTTTAACGTACCTCTTGTTTTAGAATTTTACAGTGGAGTAAGCCAAACGGCATGTTCGGACTTTACTTGCTGTAATGTCAGAGTGGATCTCTTCCTAAAAACCAACGTTCCTTAGTTTATTTTTGTTTGTTTGTTTACTTGAGGATTCGGGAGTCTTTTGCGAGAGATTTTTCTGTCTGGGTTAATTGTGTAATTTAGCGGATGCAGTTATAAATTAACGGATTCTTCTGGAATTCAACTTACTTTTTCTATTCGAAAAGCGTATTAATGTAAAAAGCCCGTTGTTGCTTTTTGTTCTTGAATTTTCTCAAATGTAAATTCATTTGCTTTCACAGAAAACCTTCTTGCTTTGATTCAAAGCTCTCATGTAAACTAGTGACCAAAATGTAAAGTGCCTTTTTCATTTGTTGTGATTTTTATTAAAACCAAGAGTTTTTAAAACTTCAAGTATGGTTTCTAGTGTAGATTAATTGCTTGCGTTTAAATAACATGTAGCCCATTTTATTCTAAACCCCCTTAGCTTTTAAACTTACTCACCGGTGGTGGCAGCCTGAAAGTCCGGAAATACTGGATAGCCTAATTTTATTTAGTTAGGAAAGATATCTTCATTCCCTCTCGGATTGAGGCCCTACAGAGCTGTTTTAAAACAAAATAGTCGACCAAGTCATTTCTATGTGTAAGAAAGTCAACCATGAGTGCGGACACGTTACAAGCACCTAGCCCGTCGTAGCGTCCGCCGCTACACCTTCGACTGGATGATTTCTTTAAATTTAGCAGACACCTGTTTTCCCATTCCTCTTCATGCATCTGTCCGGCACCTCTTTCATTTCATTTTCGACGTTTTCGAGTTCCTCTGCCTTCCGTTTAGCCTCAATGCCGCTCCGCGAATCTTCACTCTCTTGCTGTGCCTGGTGTTAGCTTATCTCCAGCAACAGGGTATTCGCATCCATGCCTTCCTTCTCGTCAGGATTGCCACCACTATTGCCTTCTTTCTCATCAGGACCGATCCGCGTTGACTACCAGCCTACCCGTCATTCTGTCTCTTTTGCACCGCCTCGGGTTGGGCGTCATCTTCCCCAAGTCCCGCCTTCACCTGGCCCAGGCGTTCACATTCCTAGGAGTGTACTTCAATCTAACTCCAGCAACAGTCATGCCTTCCCTGGAAAGGATCTCGAATCATCTCTCCGCCATTCGATCCTTTCTGCGCCTCCCGAATTACACTTTCCGAGACCTAGCCTCGCTGCCTCAGTCATCGGGATGTTCGACTCATTCACGGCACTAGTCCCCTACGGCAGATGGATGGCTTGCCCATTCCTTTTTTATCGTCTGGACGATTGGGGCGATCCCCGCTTCGCTCTTCTGCTCCTGGCAAGGCCGCTCAGCCCATCCTTCCCTTTTACGACGATAAATTGGTGGCTCGACGTAGTCAACCTGACAACTGCTGTTCCCCTACACGAACCACTGCCTCAAATCCACCTGTTCACGGACGCCTCCCTGACGGGTTGGGGAGACCATGTCAACAACATGACCATGTCAGGTAACTGGGATCCCAGTGTTTCTGATCACATCAACATATTGGAACTTCGAGCGGTTCTCCTTGGCCTACGACACTTCCAACATTTCCTGGCGGGACACGCGATTCAGGTTCATATCGACAACACTACGGCAATTGCATATCTATGGAATGGGGAGGAACACGATCCCGATTCCTTGATTCCCTAACATCCAAGATCTTTTAACTCTGCATTCAGCTACGGATCTGCTTCCTTCCGCTTCACATCCCAGGCAGCATGAATGTTGTTACCGACTGTCTTTCTCGACACGCTCCTCCAACCAGCGAATGGACTCTACATCCCTCAATTTGTGAAACACTCATCACCCTATGGGAACGCCCCATGGTCGACCTGTTTGCCGCGAGGTTCAATGCCAGACTTCGCCAATTCGTCAGTCCATTTCCGGACCTACGAGCTTGGGCAGTGGACGCCCTGACCCTCGATTGGAACTACCTGTTTGCCTACGCCTTTCCCCCTCCCAAACTTCTGCCCCTGGTTCTGCGCAAAATTGCGTCCTCCCAGGGACGGTTTCTGGTCATAGCCCCGGGTTGGCCTGCACTTCAGTAACATCCCTGTCTCCGAAATTATGTAGGCAGCATCTTGGCGAAGTCCGACTGTCTTCACCTCTCCAGATATGTCACATCTCGCTGATGGATTATATCGCATTGGGCCATTTGTTGCTGCCTGACAAGTGTTATAATCCCCTTTGCACACTGGTCTTTCTGTGTGGGGAACCGCTTGCTACCCTGAGGGGGCTTTGTCTGATGGCTTCCGCTGCCTTGACAAAGTCTGTGGACTGCTTTAAAGTAGGTGATGTATATTTTCACAGCAACTAGAAACTTCAAAATACCAGTGTTACCTGGTTGATTTTGGTTTCTATTGCCATTTGA
Organism: Lithobius niger; assembly: GCA_023313725.1. Lineage (NCBI taxonomy): Eukaryota > Metazoa > Arthropoda > Chilopoda > Lithobiomorpha > Lithobiidae > Lithobius > Lithobius niger. The sequence continues at coordinate 23,191 of JAHWFP010146712.1, forward strand.
AAATATAAATTACCTTCGTCCCACCCTCCTCCCCACTTGTAGCCATCAAGGTACATTAGAGGATCGAAAAGATGAGCCAGCCCGCTCCGTTCGAGTTTATATATGATGGAGGCTGCGCAGTAGGATGCGCAGTGGGTAGCGACGCGGAGGGATATCATCGAAATTAATTCAAACAGCATTAAGAGAAGGAGAATGCTTTAAAAAAGGTAATGTATTTTTTTCAAATAGCGATAGAAACCAAAATCAACCAGGTAACACTGGTATTTTGAAGTTTTTATTTGTTTTTATCTTTTCAGATAAAACCTCGATGCATCCTACAGTTTTCTTCAGTGCGGAAAAAAAATGACGGCTACTCTACTGCTGACCGCGAGAAAACTTTTGCAGGAAGATGGGCTCATACCGATCATTTTGCTCGCAAAATGGCCATAACGGGGTTCTTCAGGTGTGAGAAACGAGTCGACGAAAGAATGAAAGTATGAGTCAGCGTGATGTGTTCCTACTGTTACTTAGTCCTGAATAGTTACTGAATAGTTACTTAATAGTTACTTAATATCCTTTCGTAGACCACACGAAATTAACACCTTCATGCCCTTACGTGGTTGAATTCTTGCGAGGAGCATTATTGACTACCAGGACGACTTTGACGATGTCTATCCCGGTTTTGAAAGCTACAAGCTCAAGTCGGAAGGACAAGTGAGAAAAAAGATGAAGTGGGAAAAAAATTATTTGTGTTATTTTCAAGTTAAAACCTTGATGCAGCCAACAGTTTTCTTCAGTGAGGGAAAAAATAACGAAGCATTACCACTCGACTACGGACCACCAGGAAACATTCTCAGGCAAATGGACTCATACGATACTCTGTCAGTTCATAAAATGGCCAAAGCTGCGTTCTTAAAGTGCGAGAAAAAGCTTGACGACGAACTTAGAGAACAAGAAACCGTGATGTGATCCTACTGTTACTTAACCATGACCGGCTGGAGCTGGGAAGATTATCCCCTATCCCTGCACATTAAGTGAAGACTTTCCTTCCCGTTCGTGCAAGCATACCTAAAAGGACTTTTTACCTACGACGAGCAGAACGACTTCAAAGTGATCTATTCTGGTTGTGAAAGCTACAGGATCAAGTGGGAAGAACAAGTGAGAAACAAGATGAAACAAAAAGGACTCGTTTGTATAAGTTTATCAGGTGCGAGAGACAGAAGGTACGCGTCAGACGGATATCTACGGTTTTTGTTGCCGTTAAAACATGGCACAACAGAAACCGAGATCCAACCTCTACCTGGTGCTAGAAAAAAGAAATTGTAAATGGTAGGAAAAAAAGTTCTTAAATAAAATGTTGTTACTTTAGAAAATGTGTTTGCAATGTTTCTTTTATGATACATTTTGTTCTACAGAAGAAAATAGCAGAGCATGGTTTCGATCCATGGACCTCTATGTTATGAGCCTAGTATGCTTCCACTGCACCTCTCTGCTATGGTATTTATTAAGGAATTCATTAAGGTAAACCACCCACAACCCGCGGTGGCTCAGGGCATTGCATCCCACTCACCAGCCCCGCCCGACAGCCCTCCCCCACCCTATACACACACAACACACACACGGCTCTCTCCCCATCATTTATTAACGAGAAAGTATTCATTCATTTCTAACGCGATAGGCAGTGGGCCTTTCATCTTGTTCCTTTTTAGTTGCAGTAGGCCTTGAATCGAAGAAAACACTATTCCTCCTTCGTGACGTAATACCCCTTACAAATACCATACCACTCTCTCCCACTTCATGCTCACCAGGGGGCACTTCCAGTTCAACCAATCGGAGGATACTTGGATACTTGGATACTAACACACCTGTGACGTACTTCCTATTCTATATCACTCTGAACTAGTCTTGCATAAAATTCAGAATCGAAAACCCTTGTTAACCCTATAGGATTTTTACACTGAGCACTCATTAGGGTGGATCTAGTAGACATTACTACTGAGATATTCTTAATGAAATACTGTATTGCGTGAGTAATAGCCTCTAAAGGCGTTAAAAACACAACTATCCTTACTCACTACCACACCTGCGCTTAATTACGTAACGAGTATCTATACCAAAGATGTATTGTACAGCAACATTAGCCTATAAAAAAAATAGCAGATGATTCCATAGTGCAAAAATTATATTTCTTGTCCATCATGCCGTTTTGGGATTTATTTGTGGTTTCTGTGATTTTTGCTAAATGACTTGTGACCCAAACACATATTGTAGAACCTAAGAAACACAGAATGAGCCTAAGAAACAAAGAATTTTTCCTTCATGGGCATACATAGTTTTTGTGTAAGTTTTAAATCATTGCTAAATGAGATGCAAAAATCTTTTTCTCGTAGTAAAGTAAGTACTTCCATACTTTAGCGAAGGTTCAGGTAACATGTCGTTCCGCTCTTGGTAATACTGATACTAGGTAACTTATCAGTAGAAAACTAGAGTTTGAAAAAAGCCAGTTAATTGGTTACATGAAACATCATTGAGGACACGAAAAAAGAGATCTTTGCTTATCTGGTTTTTTGCAAGCTTTAAAACGGAGACGGTGACTAAGCTTTTCATTTTATGCTGAGGTGTAAAAAAAAAATTGCTAAACTGCAATTTTTTTGCTTTTCAAAACTGTTCATGTACTACTACGGTTTTGTAATGTTAATATTTTGAGTGACTTTTTTTTTTAGTTTTTGTGTGTATTAATTTGTTGCGCATTTTTTTCAAAATGCTTAAAGTTGTTTGTTTTATGCAGGTTGTACAGTGAAGATGAGGGTTGTCCAATGCGAGAAGTGACAAGTGTATTTATGACGGCAGCAGGCGTTATCTCTCCCGTCAGGGAAGGGAAGTTGCCCGAGGCGCGAACACCTCAGAAATTATTGGGCGATGACTCGCGTCCCGCAACACCTCTCTCGCCCGGTGTTGTACCGCCCGAACAGCCGAAAAAAGAACAAAAAAAAGAGGTTAAGAAAGAGCCGAAAAAAGATCCTAAAAAGGAGGAAAAGAAGAATAAAAATAAGGACAAAAGCAGCGATCCCAACAAAAAAGGAAGCAAAAAGGATAAAGAGAAAAAAGAAAACAAGGATAACAAAAAGAAAATTAAGTGTAAGATGAAACCCAAAATTAGCAAAAGTGGAAAAGAGGGTAAGAGTAAATCCAGCTCTTCAGGAATTTTCAAACTGTCATCAAAATCACCCGATTCCAAGTCCTTGAAAAGCAAACATCCAAAAGTCAAACCGCCAAAATTAAAGCAAAATAGTAAACTTAAGCCCTTCTTAGCTAAATCAAAGGTCAAACGGGAGCTGGTCAAATTATCCAAATCAAGGCCAAGAAAGAAGTACCCAAAATCACCCTTAGGAGGTACTGGCGGACAGGCGGCACTGATGTCCCCGAAGTCTCCAAGGTCGCCGAAAGGTGTCAAGTCGCCCGTTCAGGCTAAGTCGCCCCGCTCAGAAAAGTCGCCTGTTGTGACCGCACACTTGCAGGCGCTCTTGTCGAAGCCGCTTCCTGTACCGCTTATTCACAAGGATCCTATCGTTGTCATTCCTAAACTACCAGAGCCCGAAGAAGAAGAAGATGACGACGAAGATTTATCCCAGTTCAAACTGGAATGCGAGCAACTATCTGGTGAAGACTCGCCCGAACGTTTGGTGATTGATGATAACCCGGAAACACTTGAGAGGCAAGAGCGGGAGTCTCGGATGGCAGCGCTTAATGATAGCATAAATGCCGCCATTCAGAAGGGCTTAGAAGAAACTGAGAAAGCACGCGTTGAGTCAAACCGATCTTACGACGAAACGATCGAAGACGTTGTACGCCAGGCAATGGAGCCGAACATCAGCGGCAATGTAAAGCTGGAACCACGCGACGTGTACGACTTCACAGACGACGACGAGGAGTCGTCCATGCCGGCTACACCAGCCACGCCGGCCACACCAGCAACGCCCCGTACACCCGAGGCCCTCACCTCGCCACCCAAGAAAAAGGTGAAAAAGGAATCGCATGAGGTAGGCAAGAAGCTTAAAGACAAGCTCAAAGAAAAGATTAAACTGAAATCAAAGGAATCAAAATCAAAAAATAAGTCGCCGACTGATAGTTCCAAACTCATAAAATCCGAACCCCTCGAGGAGCTTGATGATCATCCAAAGACTCCCGAACCTGTCTTTCCTACCGAAGATCAGGAACCTCCAGTGAGTTTTCAGTCCCCCTACCCACGCTTGCCAAGCATTTCTCAATTTCCGCACTTCCCCTATTTCAATCAAATACCCCAAGTCCCACCCGCACTACTTCCTTATCCCCCACCCACTTTACCCCAATTACCCCCTCAATTTCAGGCACAAACCCCACCAAACATGCCCATGCCGCCTATGGGATTTTACCTCAGAACTCCGAAGCCGGACTCGAGTAACACACGGAGTTCTTCATCCGCGGGACACAATTTTCCTATACTTCCACCGTCTCCACTCCCGTCTGTACCGCCGGAAAGAACAGAAAAGCCTGATAAGCCTGAAAAACAGGAGAAACCAGAGAAAACAGAAAAACCAGAGGAGCCAAGTTCTAATAATCAGAAGCCGGATAAAGCTGACACAGCTGAAAAAGTAAGAATTTTTTTTGATAAATTCAATATAAAATTCTCTTTTCTGCGAAAAAATGAACCATCTTCTACTTTGAATGTTCGAAATCAATCGATCATAATTGTAACGCTCAAATTCAAAAACAAAAATACTCTCAGTATGGTATTTTGCGAATTTTTGATAGGCCTAATAGTCTGACTGGTGTTAATTTCGGTCTCTATCTTCTTCAGGCTTCCTTTCTTGTGCTTGCTTCTGTTTTACATGGCCACGTGTGCTAGTGTTTTTGAAAATGCGTGGAAACCGTTGCCCAGTGTACTTCTCGCGTGTCGTCTGCTCAACGCTCGCACGATCCCATTTGCGCGAGAGGTGTGCCCCCAACTCTTTACTAATTAGGAATTTGATGTTAGGGTTTGACGGCCCTTGTAGATTCATGAGAGGTTGTCCGCTCGCCACACAGTGTCAAACCCTAACATCAAATTCCTAATTAGTAAAGAGTTGGGGCACACCCCTCGCGCAAATGGGATCGTGTGAGCGTTGAGCAGACGACACGCGAGAAGTACAGTGGGCAACGGTTTCTACGCATTTTCAAAAACACTAGCACTCGTGGCAATGTAAAACAGAAGCAACCACAAGAAAGGAAGCCTGAAGGAGATAGGAGAGACCGAAATTAACACCACTCGGACTATTAAGCCTATCGAAAATTCGCAAAATACTTTACTGAGAGTATTTTTGTTTTTGAATTTGAGCGTTACAATTATGATCGATTAAAATTCTCTTTTGGTTTATTTGTTCCTTTTAACATGATTTTCTACTGTAATTCAATTTAGTTCATACTAGTCTATGTACCTGGTAAGGCTGTAATGCAATAGTCACTCCCACAAAGGTTATCCCATCCTGCAATTCCCCTAGTGCATGCACCTTCATTGTTTCTCCCTACTTCCACTGGTTTAGAACTGACAAATGTCGTAGAGAGTAGACCATAATATTTCGAAGAAGGGTCGAGTTGTTGGCGCTAGCTATAAACGCAGATGACGTGAAGTTAAAAAATTAAAATTAAATAGACAAGAGGTAGCTATGTACACTTTCTGGGAGTAGAAAAGTCCTGAGTAACAAAACTGCAGTGTGCTCACTGTTTTTAAAACTGCGTGTAGGCCTACTGATCCAAATGGACAAAAAAAAAAGTCAAGATGTTTAACTACCCCCACCCCTCAATTTTCTTGGTAAATTACAAAATGCATGTTTCTTACTATCAGCAAAATACTAACCTTCATTATGTGCTAAATCGTTTCGATTTGCTCTTTTAATTGCCCGGAATTAAATTGAAACTCCTGTTTACTGTTTCAATCCGTATTATGGTGAGTTTAGCTCTCCGCCGCTAGGAGCGCTGGCGCCGCGCCTTATATCATACTGATATAGCGCTTGCCTGCTCACTTTTGTTTCGGGCATGCGTCGGGAAGGACGCACGCCGCTCTTTCTTTTATGGTGGATACTTCTCCACACTTCGCCATACTTCTCCGCACTTCGCCAGGTTGCATCATGGAAAAGCAAGTTGACTTGCATTTAGCCTCCGGCTTAAAGTTTTCTAAAATGCACCTGCCTGTAAACTCCTTTTGATTCTACGCGTGTAGATAAATGTAATTCGTCGAATTTAAATGTGAAATTTTGTTAACTTCATGGGGCAGCAACGTTGACCTGTTTGCTTCGGGCGTGTGGCTTTCGGCTCGATCCATGGGAATTTTACACAGTCCACTGAAGTTTTCTCCGCTTCGGTAGCCAACCCACTTGATCGGTGGCTCAAACCCTTATTTTGCACCTATGTCACAGCTCCGATCGTTTTCCTCTCCGTGAAAACCATCGCACAACCGCGCCCAACACTGCGTTAACCCTATTTTGACTCCAAGCCAGCTTTTGTTGCTGGTTTAGGCTGCGTTTTTGTTCTCGCCGACGGATTCTTCTCTGTCCGGAGGTGAGAGGCATTTTTCCCAGGCAATCTTGAACTCTTTGTCTCTGGTGCGAAAAGCCTCTTGGGCAAACGTGAATATTTTAATCGATGCATTTTTTCGTTGCACGGATTTTCGATTAGATGCTTTGGAAATGGGTTTTTGAAAAGAAATTTTTTATTTTTGCGGGGCAGTTAGGAATTGAGAGTTTGGGAGCTCATTGTGGGATCGCTAATTCCAGCGATGTTGCGACTGCCACCCCGACAGTGCTGCCATCTACCGACGTTGCGGTTAACTATTCACCATTTGCGAACGCTGGGCAACTCGGTTCACGGGCGTCAGAGGTCATGTTTCCGTACATAAATTCATGAATTTGTAGGGTAAATAAAACCGATGTCCATTGACGTTTTAAAAGGAAAATGTGAGTATGTTTAACGTTCTTAATGGGTCTTTTGTGACTGTCCCAGAACAAACGGGCACGACCGGACCGGAGTTCTTGGGACAGAGCTTGATAGTCGCTGTGGAAACGTAATTTTTTAATAAATGCGACATAAAATGCCGAATCACTCAAGCAGAAAAACGCAAATAGTGATGTAGGCTCAAGCTCAAAAAATCCTTCTGACCGAGAAAAGGTCATAAAGGAGAAATATGTCAAAAAAAAATTGTGGAAAGCACACTGACCCTCTTTCTATGCTGATAAGACAGAGAATTCGGCTACAGAAAGAATTAAACTCGTTGGCAAAAGGCAGTGATAAGAAAAAGCCTTCGAGTGAAAACGTTATTCGAATCATTCTTAACGAACTGTTCTCTCAAAAAAACTCACAAAGCTCAGGTGAAAAAGTTTGCTCTTCGCCAGGCTTGATTGAAACAAACAAAAAAAGAGACAAAACGAACTTTACTTTAGTGCATCATTTCGCCACTTTATCGAACAGTGATGGTTATGAATCAACAGGTAGTTATGGTTCACACTTCTCCATACTTCTCCGGAGTTCTCCATACTTCTCCGGAGTTCTCCATACTTCTCCAGAGTTCTCCACACTTGTTCACCCAATTGGGCCTTAGGCCAAACTGTCTCGTAGTTTGTTCAGTCTAATGAATGTCGCCAGTAATGCAAGGGTTATCAGCCATGCTTTGTGCGCCAGCCCCATTTCTGTCTCCTATCACTCCTTCCAGAAGTACTTCCACTTTGCCAGTTCCTTCAAAACATTTGTTCAGGCACTGCAAGCAAAGAGTTATGGTGAATTTTGGAATTCATACTCTGCATAGCTGAGGTTGCACTGCAGTGTTCTTTCCTCTCATTCTGGTTCTCCCAAGCGTCACAAAGTGATTCTTGCAAATAACGCCTTCAAAAAAAAAAAAAATGATAATAATTTTGGCGATTCTGTCAATTCTGATGACGGCACGTAGTGAGTAAGACATCCCCAACTCGCCAGCCGGCTAACACTGATATTTTTATCAGGCCCGATTTTGTCCCTTGGGAGATTTTTTCGACAGCTCTCTACTGCGACGTTCTGGACTCCCACTTTTGCAAGGTTTTATTCCTTCGGAAGAGGATCCACTCAATCCTCCGGCTGAGCTGCTTTTTTACAAAAGTGATTTTTATTTTTCCTTCAACATTCCACTGTCTGAAGTGGCTTTTAGGCAACTGCTCGATCAAAAGAATCTTATTCGAAAGGACGTTAATGCGTTTGCGGTCTCGACTCCATTTCCTTCCTCGGTCCTTGCACAGAGGAAAACGTGTTTCGCTCATCCGGTAAAGGGGTGCTCTCCTTAAGTCTCCACGACACTTTCGGGGATGCCAAGTTTATAACTCCATCTCAACCTTTGGAACTCTATTCGAACTCTTTGGACTCTGCTTTCATTTTTGTTCCTTCTGCTGCTTTTGAAGGAGACGAGTCTGTTCTTCGTTGGGCATCTCGTGCCAGCTGGCATGCGGAATTTTCTTTCTCTTCTTCTGCTGTTGCCGTTCAGGCGCTGGTTAAAGGAAAACCTGAACTTGCTAAACATCCTCTGATTCAAGATTTCAAGAATCAAACTTTACCAGCATCGTCTTTTCGGGAGGACAACGTGGCTTGGCGTGCCAGATTACCTGGTTGTCAGACGTTGCGACTCTGTCCTTCAGTCTGCTGTCGACGTGCTTGGTCAACTTTGCCTTCTTCCAATCCTCAAGTCCAGGGAACGTTTCGGTGGCCAATTCTTCACGCTCGCACCGGAACTTCAGCTCCTACGCCTTTGCCACCAACGACGAAGTTCAACACCGTCAACAACTCTCGTCTATTTTTCTCTGAACCTCCAGTTCGGGAGCAAAATACCAGAAGAATCTTAAAGGGCAACGAAATCCAGCCTCTCCAGAAAGGAGCTACTCACGCTCGCCCTTTCCTGTGAACGCCCCTTCACATTTCATGGCAGGGGCAGGGGATTGTTCGTGGAAGAGGTTTCAGAGGCAGAGGCTGATGTTCTCGCTATTTGACATGAAACTCTCCCATCTTCCCTCTCTTCACTGACAGTTGGGTGAAGGATGTGACGGCACTTAGCAATCTGGAAGTAGTTCACAGAAGATGCCTTCACTCTCTGTGTTGTATAAAATGGTTGCTGCGCATCCTTTCTATCCTTTCGACAACATTATCCGAGCCACTAGGTTGAGTCACCGCGATTCCATTCGACCTGACACTGGAAAACAAAGTACAGATTCTGCTCCATTAAGGTGCAGTAGTGGAGTGCACACCGAACACCTCAGGATTCTGAAGTCCTGCAAGGGTGGTCGGGGAAAAAGGGAGGAGGCAATGGGCTCTTCCTCAACTGGGGAAGCTGAATGGCCACCTCCAAAAGGTACATTTCAACATGGAAACAATTCTATCATTTTCAGAGGCTCTTCTCAGGAAGATTTCAGTTTCCATAGATTTGGAAGATGCCAATCTGCAGGTTCCTTTACGCCACTCCATGCACAACTTCTTTCGTCTGTACACAGGGGGAAGATCCTACCAATACATCGGACTTCCTTTTAGGCTTGCAATAGCGCCACACGTTTTCCAGTCCTCCTTCGTACAGTTCTGGCTCGCCTTCATGAGTCACGATTTCGCTCTCATGTACACCTGGGCAGCTTGCTTCTGAGGAAACAGTCAAATCAGCGAGTGTTTCAACAAGAGACGAATACCTTCGCCCTTTCCATTGCCTCGGTCTCAGCGTCAACCTTCTCAGGTCTCGATTCGTCCCTTCGGGGAATATCGTCTTCTTGGGGCGTTCTTCGACACAGCATCATTCGCAGTTCACCCCTCCCTGGAAACAAAAGTGAAGCTGCCATGAAACCTTGGAAGATTTTTTCAGTTTCATGAGACCACAGCCCTGAATCTTGCGTTCCACATCGGTCTGATAGACTCTGGGCAATTTTGGAACCACTTACCTGTATGAAGCGATGCCAATACTCCGATTTTGCATTTTGGAATGGGATCTTTGAACCTTACAGTATTACATCATCCCACTTTTCAACCTTCTGGTGATATCAATTCAAGGGTGATTGAATCCGTCGAACCTTCATGCAGCAGTTCCGATTCACGAGTCCACAGCTGACGAACTTCTCTTCACGGACGCTTTAAACATGGGCAGAGGAGCCCGTTTCGAAGGTCTCCGGTCATCCGGAAACTGGATTGCAGAGGTGTAGGTTTTGCGTATCAACGAACTCGAACTGCGAGCTTTTCTTTTCTCAGTTCTGGCCTGAAACAGCCTCCGCAAAGGGAAGACCAGACTGTCATGTTTGTCTATGCAAAAGCAGTATCCGAGATGGAGGGTGCAGGTGGAACTCTTTCAGCATCAATTTGATTGAAACCAAGAAGCTCTTGGAGACCTACGAACATCTCCGCCTCAGGCTACAACGCGACACGTCGCTGTGAAACGATTGCCCGGACAACGCCCTATTCCGACGATGAATGGAAATTAGGCCTGAACATTTGTCGAACCTGATTCCAATTGTGGAAAGAGCCCTTTTGGCCACAGGTTTCTACTCTCAACTTTCAAATTTTGTATCCCCCTATCCCAATTCGAGGGTCTGGTCGGCAGACGCTCTGTCAATGTCTTGGACGGGAATTCATGCATATGTAAACGCGGTCTCGTATCAGACGCTCGTGGTGAGGACACCTTAACACACCGAAGAAAAAACCTGAGGGCAGTATTCTTCAACACCAGAAGATAATCGTCTTTATGGCGATTTCACATTAAAAATGTAAATATTGTACGTTATTCCTTCAGGCATAAAGCCGAAACACTTTTTCCAGCTTAGTTATATTGTAGATGTTGAAAACACACGATATTTTTTATTTGTAACAGGTGACGACTTTATTTATGAAAAATGTCCGATGTTCAAACCACTGTAAAAACTAACCTAATCTGCGTTATAGCCCGTTAAAAAACTAGCTGGTACATTTAATCTTTTGATTTGTGCACTTAATGCATTTTGGTAAACTTAACTTCTTGCCATGAACCCTACCGGAGCTCCAATGTTTATGTTTGTTTATTTTTACGGACCCAGTGTTTATTTTATGTCTATTTTTTTTAGCATCTGCATCCAAACTCCGACCGTAGCTTTCCTAGCTTTCCAAACTAGCTTTCCTTCAATTAAATCATACCTTGTATATAGCAATCCGTTTCCCAAAGTCGAATATTTATTGCGAGCAATACACTTCGTTTCCCCCCCCCCCTCCTTCAATAGTTGCGATGCATAACATCGTAGTTTATTTTTTATAGGCCTAAAAATCACGTTGTTTATGAGTTCTAAACTCGCTGCACTCATGCCAGGCCTCTAATCATTTCACAAGCCGTTAAAAAAATCCTTTGTTGACTCAGCTCCTTCTATAAACAATGTAAATACACGGAGTCAACTCCCCACGCATTGAGAGCGCTCAGCTACCCTAGCCGTCCGCGCTGTCATGGCCAACTTCCGGTAGTGACAGCTCGGCCGATTTTGGTCAGTCTCTCCTCCTCCAAGCGTCCACCTCTTCCCACTCACCCCCTCCGTCGCTCTCCTACAGGTCCGCGCTAACCCTCTACCTGCCGGTCAGGCAGAGAGCATAAAAACCCAGACCCAGGAGACTTTCGTTAGCACAGCTCAAGATACTCAAAGCTAGAGGTCGCTACGCCAGTCGGGAGTGGAGATGCCGCGGTCCGATTGTTGCCATGCCGGGCAAAGGTAGTGGTTCGTATTCAACTTTAAAAGTTTATTTTTTGGACTTTGCGTCAAAATTTATAGTTTAATTTTAAACTTAACCTCGTAGCTTTTAGTTAATTTTATGGTGCGTCAAGCCAAACGGCATTTCGGACGTTGGCCGCCGTAATTTAAGGGTTCACGGTCCCTTCCTAAAAACCAGCTTTCTTTATTATGTTTTTTTAAACGCAGTTTAAAGTAAACAAAGGACGGTTTGATCTTCGTGGGGTTTCCATTGATTAATCGCTCTAATCGACTTTTTAGGTAGCTGCGGCTTCTGTAATTTAAGGAGTTGACTTATCAACAGCAACTCTAGGAGGTTTAATGCTTTGTTAATTCACGTTGAAACATAACTGTAAAACAGGTCTACTATTATAAGTCAGCCGAGGCTGTTTATAATTTAGAGGGCTCTTTTGCGAAATCCCCTTGTGCCTATACAAATCACTTTTTCTGTTTGAAATTGTTTCAATTGAACTATGCCAAGTTCTTGTGTCGAATTTAATGTAAATTCCCCGTGTCAATTATTTAACCTAACTAAGGTGTAAATTTTACCAATTGTAAAGTGCAAATGTTTTAATGTTTTAACATGTTTGACTAAAATAAAAACCAGGAGTTTTAAACGCCCGTCGGTTTCAAAGTTCGTTGTTGCTAGAAGTTAGTATTTAAGATAATTCTCTTCAAATTCAGCTTAGCTAGCCTAATTTCCCACCTTGGTGGCAGCGTTACCGCCTATTATTACTGTTAGCCTACAATATTAGGACATTAGTAGCTCCATTCTCTACACCGGGACTGTAGCCATTGTGCTTGTTTGAACCAAAAAGTACCAAAAGTAATAGTAAGAAAGATCCAGTTACACCAGGCGACTGGCGATGCTACAAGCACCTACCCCGTCGTAGCACCCGCCGTTACAAATGGTGGCAGCGGTGGGATGAACAGGTGCTGTTTCTTCAAGCGTTTCCCCCCTGCCATGCTACTATGCCATTTGTGTTGAACAATCCTTCAACAAAGATGTCCGTGACTCAGACACTATAGTCACAGAAGCAGATGCCCGCATTGTAGTCAAAATCAATGCCGAAAAAGATGTTAGCCTTGCCGTCACTATCAAGGCAAATCCCGATGTCCGCACTACCGACAACAACAGTGCCCGTCATCAGCGCCCGCGACTAAGCCGTTCCGGAGCCGGGAAGCAAGGATAGCAGATTCTCTCCCCCCCCCCGGGTTGGGGATCACCAAGGCGGGGGGCGGGGGCAGGGGGGGGGGTTTCACCATTCATGGGAAGGGAGCTCCGTCGCCGTATCCAGTGGACCTTGGCACCCCCACCCAGCTCTCCAGTCAAGTAGGCCTCAACCAGACGTCCTACTACAAGTAGAAGTGTGCTAGCCGATTCATTCGTCGGGTGGGAAGTTTGGATTTGGACTAGACTGACCGCACAGTGATTGTGTTCGGGGTAAGTGTGCATAAGATATGCTTAAGGCCGCCAAGCCGAGTGTTATAGTTAAGAGCCTTTTAGGTATTTTAATTGTTTATACACCTGAGTGCTAGGGGTCTAAAATAAGGGTATTTCTTGCTAAAACTTACGGTATTGGGAGAGAAGTGTTTTTAGTAACTCGCTCTGCTCAATTTAAAAGTAGAATTAATTTGCGGCTGCATTTTAATGAAGTTTCATTTATAAGAGTTTTATTTTGAAGCTTAAAGTTAAAAATATACAACATGGATGATTTTGAAGAAGTCGTTAAAGACATTCAGTATAAAGACCTGAAAAAGGCCTGTTTAAAATTAGGCCTAAACGTTAGTGAAACCTGTCACGAATCGGTGACTATTTTGAAAAATGCCGTCGAGGAAGAAAAAATTTCCGTTGACGATCTCTCTGACGAACTAGCCCTGGCTATAGAAAAAAGACAGGCTACCATCCTACAAAAAAGGGAGTTAGCAGCCAAAGAGCAAGAGCTCGCGCTGAAAACAGATGAATTAAGGTTACGAGCTTTAGAAATGGCGGATGTAGAAAAACGCCGAGATCACGAGGCAGCCGCCGTAGATAAACGTATGGCACACGAACTAGCGTTACGGGACCAAGAAGCCCAAATAAGGGATAGAGACGCTCAGTTAAAGGAGCAAGAAGCACTAATTAGCGAACGCGCTAGTGCTCGTGAATTATTAAAGTTAGATAAGCAGATCGAACTAGCAAGGCTAACGGCTGCAAATCTTAGTGGTAATTCAAGCCCTAGTAGTGGTACCGTTACCCCTCCTAACCCCAGTGGCACTGTAAACAAACCTGGTAAAATTGCTGATGCTGTCAGACTTGTAAATAGATGGCCTTCCAAATCGGAAATTAATAGTTTTTTTAAGATTTTTGAGAAAACTATGGAGACACAACGTATAGACAAAACAGAATGGGTCGTCGGATTACAGCCCCTTCTCGGTGAAATTTTGATTAAGGTATGTGATCAAATGTCGATAATAAAAATGCATGATTATGATTTAGTTAGAATCAGGTTACTGGAAAGGTTTGTTCAGACTAAGGAAGCCGTACAAGCCCAGTTTCGTTCACTCGAACGTGGCCCCGAACAATTGTTCCACGAACATGCGTTCGCACTCGAAACCCTATTTTCAAGATGGATGTCCCTAGCTGAAGTAAATAGCAGCTACGACAAGTTAGCTAATTTAGTTATGCTTGAGCAGTTTACAAAATCGTGCCCCATTGAACTGCGCAAGTGGTTGCCGGACCAAATTAAACTTGGTACGTTAACTGAAGCAGCCAAACTCTGTGACGAGTTCACAACCAGAAATAAACAAATTTCTGCCGATATAGCCCTTAAAACAGGGAAAGCACAAGCTAGTGCTCCGTCGTCTAGTCAGACTTCTAAAGTCTTTTCTAAACATAATCAAACTCGTAACGTATTAGCTAACCCGGTTGGGACTAATAATAGCAGTGACAGCGTAACTAGCTTTGATGCTAATGCTGATAAAACCGACAATGTCAAATCTAACAATGTTAGAACGTGTTACGAATGCGGCTCGGCCTCGCACCTCCGCAATCGCTGCCCCGAACTTAACAAAGCTTCGGCATCCGCTAATGCATGCTTTCTCGTGGGGAAAGATGCGCTAACTATTTTAAAATCTAGCACTATCGATGCTAGCGTTGGAAAGCATAACATTAAAGTTTTGTGCGATTCCGGGAGCTCAGTTTCAATCGTTAGTGCCAAACTGGCCAAAGGTTGGCCCCGCATATAGCAAAAATGTAAGTGTCACACTATTCTAAGCAGCGACATAGTGGTGTTAGAACAGGTAAACCTAGGTTTAAAATTAACAAACGGAGCAGTGTTAAAAACAGTAGCTTGCGTTTCGGAAGCATCTAGGCCTATTTTCGATGTGGTTTTGGGTACACCAGGGATTAATTTGTTAAACCAAACTGAAAACCAGCCTCGAGATTTGCCCCCAACGCTGCGAATGTGTCAGCCCCCCGAGCCCGTCAATCAGAAAAGCACGTACGTAAACAGACCCCGCCCAGCCCCTCGGGAGTGGTTAAGTCCCAAGTGTCGCGAGACTCTTGGACGCCTAATGAACGGCAACCAATCGTCGTTCGGTCGCCAAATAACAAAGTTTTGAATGGGGGGGAAATCATTAAAAATTCCCCTGGCCAGTGCCAAGTACAACAGCATTAAGTGGAAACTGTCCACGCCCCAACGATCCTCGATTGGCTACAGTGTCGCCATAAGGCCAACACACCTCCAAAAGGTAATCTAAAACATAGCTTGTCTGATAATGATATGAGCCGCAGTTTGTTCATGTCCAGTTGGCCAGAAATTAACGAAACCAGCTTCGCAAGTTGGCTTGTGTCACGAAGTAAATCGTCCCCTAACCAAAAAAATTAGTAAAAGCAGATAGACTGATTTTAAACCAAATTAAGTCAGTATGCCAGTAGTGAAAACTTAAATGCAGTTTTTTTCTGATCCATTTTACATTAGGACCCGATGTTTTGTTGTTAACTTTTATCGTGGATAAAAAGATGAGATTTTTGTGCTTGATCACCACAATTATGACTCTTTAAACTAAAATAATTGTTTTTTAGTTGAAACTAAGGTTGTAATGCTAACCTAACTGAAAGTTAAAATGTTTTGCCAGTAGGGAGTAAGTAAAACCTCTGAATAGGTCTCCAAACTGAACAACTAAAACTTGTGTAGTTTTTTTTTCCCTAAAAATAGTTTTTTGTGCAAACTGGTGCAAGCCACCCAGTTTAACCCTAGTAGTGTGTGAATTTTCTACCAGTTGAGTTTTTTTTTCCTACACTAAAAACCGGAAACCTAACAAACTAGTTTCCCGTTCAAGTTTTTTTTAAATAGTAATTGTACGCCGCTACAAAAGTGGCTACATCTATGAACACCTAACCTAAACACCAAAAATCTGCAAACTTTAAACTGCTTCATTGAACAAACCTGGATAGTTGTGTAATGAACGCTGATACTCTCAGCAGGTATTTTGTTTAAACATTTATTGTTAAAAGACGTCATTTTCAGTACAAATTGACTGAAAATTTAATTGTTATCTTTAAATTTTGTTAAGTGGTATATTGAAAGTGCAACCACACCAAAAGGAACTTTCAGCTATTTCCCGTTTCGGAACTCTACACCTAAATTTTAAGTGCCTATGTTTTACTCTTTTTGGGAGAATATTGTCAAAGACTGTAACGACACTAATTAAATATTCATTAGAAATATTCTACGGGGGTTGCAACTTGTTCCCGGTTGGCCCTTCTTAAGGTTTTTATGAAACATTTTTCCTGCAAAAAATTTGTCTGTCTCACCTCTGAGTGCAAAAGGTCAACTCTGTCGTTAAAAGGTTGTTGCGTTATTATCCATAAAACCTCCCAGTGTTGTATAATATGTTTAAGTTATGGGTACCATCTCAAAACCCTTCAGTGTAAAATTTTCCTATGTAAAACAAGTTGTTTGGTAACCTTAAACCACTCCAGTGTTAGTCTGTTAACTTTAAATAGAGCTGATAGTTGCGCATGCGCTTATAGTACCCTCTATTCCGATCCTTATCGCAAGCTAGGTCCTGAGGAGTGCGCCCAGGGTTTTTTTTCGAGGTTTTTAAGATAAATAAAATAACTTTCTGTGCACGGCTGACTGGTTAGAGCATTAAATGTTGCGATTATCTCATTTGAATTAACAGCTACAAAAACCCTTAAACTGTGACCCTTTATGGTCAAAATTTGCATTTTTATTTATATAAACTTTCGTTTGCTCCAATTTTCTTTGTGGCCTGTACGACTTTCCTGCAACAAGCAGCGCGGACAGCACTAAGTTAATTCTTGCAACTAATGTCCCTTTAAACTTGTAATTTTTATTTACAAAAATTTCTTGAGCCACAAAAATGTCAGTCCCCCAAAAATATAAAATGGCAATTTTTAATTTTTGTAAACAGTGTATTTTATAACTTGTGGTGATGTATTTCACGGGAGGTGTATTCCTCAGAAGGTGTATTCCTTGGTGCATTAATTTATGCAATTTATTTACATGGCTTGTGTAACGGCGGATGCTACGACGGAGTAGGTGCTTGTAGCATCGCCGCTCGCCTGGTGTAACTGGATCTTCTTACTATTACTTTTGGGTACTTTTTGTTTCAAATAAGCACAACAGCTACAGTCCCGGTGTAGGGAATGGAGCTACACATGTCCTAATATTGTAGGCTAACTGTAATAATAAGCGGTAACGCTGCCACCAAGGTGGGAAAATTAGGCTAGCTAAGCTAAGTTTAAGAGAATTGTCTTACTTTCTTACTTCTAGCGAACGATAGACGAGTAAACCAACTGGGTTTTAAACTCCTGGTTTTATTTTTAAACAAACATGTTAAAAATCAAAACGCACTTTACATTTACATTTGGCAAATTTACAACTGGATTAGTTTATAAATAACACGGGGAATTTACAATAAAATTCAACACTAGAACCAACACGAGGTTCAGTTAAAACAATTTCAAATAGAAAAAGTAAGTTTGGTTAGGCACAAGGGGATTTCGCAAAAGAGCCCTCTAAATTACGAACAGCCTCGGCTGTCTAGTAATAGTAGACCTGTTTTACAGTTATTTTTCTACGTGTATACTGCAAAGCATTAAACCTCCCAGAGTTGCTGTTGATAAGTCAACTCCTTAAATTATAGAGCCGCGGCTACCTATAAAGTGGATCCGAGCGTTTAAGCAATGGAAACCCCACGAAGATCAAACCGTCCTTTGTTTACATTAAACTGCGTTTAAAGAAACGATGAAATAAAGCTGGTTTTTAGTAAGGGACCGTGAACCCTTAAATTATGGCCGCCAACGTCCGAAATGCCGTTTGGCTTGACGCTCCATAAATTTACCTTCTAAAGCTACGAGGTTAAGTTAAGTTTAAACTATAAATTTTGAATGCAAGTCCAAAAATTAAACTTTTAAAGCTAAACTAAGTACGATACGAACCACTACCTTTGCCCGGCATGGCAACAATCGGACCGCGGCATCTCCACTCCCGACCGGCGTAGCGACCTCTAGCTTTGAGAATCCTTGAGCTGTGCTGTGCTGTCGAGTGTCTCTGGGTTTGGGTTTTTATGCCTTCTGCTTGGCAGGCAGGTAGAGGGTTAGCGCGGACCTGTAGGAGAGCGACGGAGGGGGTGAGTGGGGAAGAGGGGGACGCCTGGAGGAGGAGAGACAGACCAAAATCGGCCGCGCTGTCATTACCGGAAGTCGGCCATGACAGCGCGGACGACCGGGGTAGCTTGAGCGCTCTGACTGGCTGACGGAATTGAAGTAGTGTTTTGGTTGGCTGGATTCGAATTGACAAAGGGAATTGCCGACTTGAAACTTAGAGGCCTGGCTTTGAATGTGCAAGTGAGTCTTCAACTCATAACAACGTGATTTTTAGGCCTATTAAAATAAACTACGACGTTAAGCATCGCAACTATTGAAGGAGGGGGGGGGGGGCAACGAAGTGTAATGCACAGAATAAACATTTGACTTTGGAAAACGGATTGCTATATGTTGGCATGGAAGGCATGTTTTTAACGAAGGAAAGCTAGTTTGTTTACGTTTTTAGAGGTTCGCTACGGTCGGAGTTTGGATGGAGATGCTATAAAAAATAAACATAAAATCATACACTGGGTCCATAAAAATAGACAAACATAAACATGCGAGCTCCGGTAGGGTTCATGGCAAGAAGTTAAGTTTACCAAAATGCATTAAGTGCACAAATCAAAAGATTAAATGCTCCAGCTAGTTTTTAAAGGGCTAAGTGCAGTTTAGGTTAGATTTTAAACTGGTTTGAACATCGGACATTTTTCATAAATAAGCAAAGTCGTCACTTGTTAGAAATAAAAAATATCGTGTGTTGACAACATCTAAAACACAACTAAGCTGAAAGTGTTTCGGCTTTATGCCTAAGAAAATATACATTATTTACATTTTTAAATCGTAATCGCCATACAGACGATGCTCTTCTGGTAGGTAAGAGTACTGCCCTCAGGTTTTTTCTTCGGTGGTGTTGAGGTGTCCTCACCACGAGTGTCTGATACGAGACCGCCTTTACACGCCCCCACGCGGAGGACTCTATTTGGGGTTACTGTCGAACGCCAAATAAGTGCTACAACAGAAAAGGTCAGTGCACACAAGACATGCCAAAGAACAAGACTGCCAAGCCATGTAAATAAATTGCATAAATTAATGCACCAAGGAATACACCTTCTGAGGAATACACCTCCCGTGAAATACATCACCACAAGTTATAAAATACACTGTTTACAAAAAATAAAAATTGCCATTTTATATTTTTGGGGGACTGACGTTTTTGTGGCTCA
>JAHWFP010146713.1:3734-17956 GCA_023313725.1 Lithobius niger
CCAGCATCATTTTCTGATTTTCACTACTGATCGTTGCTGACCTTTGTAACTGGGCTCCGCAAAAAGTAATGTTGCTAAGGATCGTCCAGTTAAGTTAGGCTGCTAACGTTTTACAGTCACCAGAATTCTGTAAATGACAAAAGGTAAATGAAATAGTAAATAAAAGTTTATGTACTTAAATTAGTTATTGAGAAGTTAAAACCTTCCCTGAAAATAACGCTACTTTTGTTTTTCACGAGATGTTAAAAGAGAATGTATTGTTGGCGAATTCTATACAAAAAAAGGGATGGGAAATTCGCCACAGTGGCTACTTAAAATAATATTTTGTCGCCATTACCAATTTTTTATTCGCATTTGGCGAATTGGCGACCGTATTTCTTGAGGATAAGAATAGTTTTTACTTATCCTAAAATACTTACCTGGTTGAACCCCTCCCACCTCGAACTAGCCTTCGACGATGTGAAACAAACTGTGAGGTAGAACGGGAAATTGGGATCCGCCTAGCAACGACCATGCGCCCCAGGGAGTGCAGTCACAAGAGCCTACGGTACATTAATTTAATTAGAAAACAAAAACGAGCTCGTTTGATGTTTGAGGTAAGGTTTAACTGAACCGAAGTCAAAACAGCAAAGTAACACAAATAAACTTTCCTGTAAGGTTTCACATACCGCAGTGTTCTAGCCCTCGTCCCCGCGCACATTTTAAGCTCAACCACAAGTCCGTGAGACCTCCCTGTACTGTTTAGTCCACATGAAACCTTACTGCTGCAGTCACATGTTTTTACAGTTTTTACTTTTAAAAACGCGATAGAACGGATTGGCATATGGCTGAACAACATTGCTGAAAACTCGTAAAAACCTTACTTTTAGTGTGCTTAGTACAGACCTACAGTGCAAGTAATTCAGGGTTCGTGTCACTCTTTGAAAACCTGGAAATGTTGTTGATAATAAAAAAAAATTCCAGTCCTAAAGTCTTCAATATGAAATCTTGAAAAGTGGTGTATGACTCAATAGGATGAAAGGAAAGGAGATGACTTCACTAGAATAATGCTGACAAATTTAGCCCCAAAAGTAGGCGAGTGTATAGCCTATATTATACACTATATTATTCTTAGAATAATTTTGAAAGTTGGGAAATGGTTCAAATTTTATTTACGTGTCTAATGATTGAATACAGCTGTAAGGTTTCAGGTAGACTAAACAGTACAGGAGCATTGCACTATGTGAAACCTTACTGGAAAGTTTATTTGTGTTACTTTGCTGCTTTTCAGTTAAACCTTACCTTAAACATCAAACAAGCTCGTTTTTGTTTTCTAATTCATGATACTTTAACATACCAAGTTGGTTTTCTGTACACGTTGAAAATGCACTGAATTTCGCTCGCTCATTCAGTGCAAGTCTTTGTTTTGGAAGTTGGTTTGCCCACAGCTCTCTATCAGCCGCATTGTCCATTATTTGTAATGTAGGATGGCAAGCCGAATGGGCTATGGATATTTTAGCTTTAACAAGGGAGAGTGATGTGAAATCATTATAGTATTACAAACAAAAACGTCAAGTGTGCCGTAAAAAAGGGGTTATATGATTGAAGTTACACTTGACTTGTTAAAAGGTACACGGATAAAAATTGATGATTCTACTTGCCGTGGAAAAATCCATTACCCAATTTATTAGCATTCTCCTTCTCTAATGCTGTTCCAACTAGAGATAAAACAAGTTCTTCCGGTCTGCTAGCTACTACGCAGCTCTACTGCGCAGCCTCTATCGTATATATAGTTGAGGCGGAGCGACAGAGCTCACCTTTTCTTCTCTAGCCGTTACGCTGTTAACTTCGTTGAGACGCTGTGCTTACCTCCGCTTCTAGCACTAGCCTCCACATCCTCCGCCTCCGCTTTGGGTTGCGCGAACAAAGGGAACACAAAGGGATTCTACCCCCCCTTCCTCGCCGTCCGGCCTCGCCGGTCCCGGCTGCTTGTCTGGCCCCTCTGCCCTCCGCAGGCTGCCATCCCTCGGAACAACAGTTCCTTGTTTTTGGCCGACAAGCTCACGTCTGCGTTGCGTCTGGGCAAGGGTTAGGTCAGTTCAGCTCGACGCTGTTCCTCGTCCTCAGTCCCCTTCCCCAGGACCTGCCTCTTGGGGTGGACTGCTTCGTTGCCTCCTCCCGACTTTCGCCTCTCTTCCCTACAGCATTGGATGCTGTTTTCGTTGGAAGGGATACTATATCCCTCCGTGCTATCTCCGTCTACGCAGCCTTCCTTTTGGATTTTTTTTCTCTACCTCCGCCTCCGCCATCCACCCTGCCTCCGCTCGCTGCCATCCCTCGGGTTGGCCGTCCCTCTTGGTCTCTACCTCCGGCGGTTCGCGAATTCGTTGCGTCTGGATGATGGGCGGATCGGTTCGGTGTACCGGCATGCCTCGTCTTCGGTCCGCGTCCCCACTGCGCACTGCCTCTGTTGTAGAAACATTCTTGGAAGTGATATTTGTGTATTCATATAATTTATTATGCCTCTGCGCAACCCTTTTGGGGTGGGCCTTTTTACGGCCTGCTATCGGCTTTCATCTTTCCTCCCTCCCGCATTGAGGGCTGCTGTTCTCTGTGACAAGGGTATGATACCCCTCTGCGACGTCTCCTTCTGCGCATTGCATTGCGCGGACCTTCTTCTTGTTTATACTGCCTACTTTTCTTGTCAGGTTATCCTACCTTCCGTTGTTTTACAGCAGTTTTCTGGATGTACCTTCCGTTCCGACTCCTGCACCTCTGTTCCTCGGACGGCCGTTTAACCTCCTCCCATGGTGATGTTTTCATCTCCCACACCTCCGCCCAGTGGGAAAATGCCTCTGTCCGCTCCTCTTCCGAAAGATTGCTTTGGCCCCTCCGTTGTTCTACAACGGTTTTCTAGCTACGCTAACTGCTCCTTCAGTTGAGGATTGACTTCATCCGCCCTCACAGGGTTTACCACCGCCATCCCTCCTTCCTTCGGAGGGTTTTCCGTCTGCCGTTCCTCCGGACCAACTGCCACACAGAGTTACGTCGCATCTCCCCGCCGCCACTTCTAGCCAACTTCCTGTTATGGGTCTAGTTTGAGTCTCTGGACAGGCAGTCGTCCATCCCGTCTTGCTTTCCGCTTCAAAGGTTTGCCGGGACAACGTCGTCATTCCGACTCGACATCCATCTCGGGGGCTACCGTTGTACCTTCAATTCGATTACGGTTTCCTCCGCTCCGCGGTGGGACGCCTCCCTCCGCTACCTCTCTCTACAGGCCTATTCTCAGTGTTATATGTTTCAGATATACAGACTAAACTTCAGTATCTCCCAGTACCACTTCGGCGTCCTCCTACGGGGGTGTTCCGAGTTTTTTATCATCCTTCCGGCTCAACCGCGTCTCCCTTCTGAGCTTCCGTCTCCTAGAGTGCTTTCCTTACCGCCGTATGTCATCTTGACATGGATGATGGCTGCCTTCCTTCCCATCTGCGCCCTACTGCCCCTCCGCACCACCGTTCTTCCTGGTCCCGAGCCCAGGACGGCCTGTGTCGTCACAGCACTGCATGACTCACCACTGACAAGCAACGATTGCCACCCTTGGTCTTCTTTAAATACTGTTGCTTACTTATCCCTCCTGCAACGCCGTCCGCTCGTCGTCTACCTGATGTGTGTTGTCTCTTCCTGCATCCCTCCGCCTCTATGGGGGGGGGGGGGGACAGGGACACCCGGATAGGCAAATCCTCACTCCCCACCGTTTCTGCCGGACGACCCCTTCGCCTCCGCTACGCCTTACCTCCGTTGGCCCGACGGATTGGGACCCCCGTTCCCCCAGGACGGGATGACTCCCGGATACCCTATCTTAGGGATTACCACATCTCCGCTTCCGTCGGCGGGTCTTCCGCCTACCGCTCTTTCTTTAGAGCCATTTACCCCAGCTCATATGATACGCCCCGTCTCTTTGCCTCCGCTCCGCCTCACGGATCGTTACACCTCCGCCTTCGGCTACCGAGTCCTCTGCCTCTGTACGTCATATTCACGTTCACATTGCGCCTACAAGGCTTCTCGTTCATCCTTTATGGGCTCCTCCGTCCCTTTGAGGCAAGGCTGTTTCCTTGGACCTTCCATCGGCCTTCCGCCTCCGTCATCAGTCGCTATGCTTTCCCCTCCGCCTTCTTCTGAATGATGTGCTCAGCCACTTTCCTGCCGATACCTCCACCGGGCAGTCTTCCGGACAATGATCCTACTATCGCTGTAATAGCACGGGGTTTGGCTCCGTCACCTGCTCCGCCTCCGCACGCGTCCCTTCCTCCTCCACAGGAGGATTGCTCTCGTCGTGTACGTCTCTCATGCGCTCTTGCTCGGCGGTCGGGCCGCCTTCTCATGGAACAACCCTCCCTTTCGCAGCGGCCTCTGGTCTTTCCACGACCATGGGTCCCTCCTTGTGGTCTTCCCTTCGCTTAACGTTCCACCATCTTCTCCGCACCTGCAGCTCGGTCCACCTTTCCTCGACATGATCTAAACCACTGCCATTGTCTCCAGTATGTGTCTGCATCCGATGCGTAACACCTCCCGCTTTCCGCCACCGCCCTCCGTCTTCTGCATCATCCTGCCCCTCGATCCCCTGCTCGGGACAACGGGGGGGGGGGTGAATTGCTCTTTCTGGGCTTGCGGTACCACGATCCTTATGTTAGACCTCCTACGTCCTCATCCAATATCCGCCGTTCGGCTGGCAAAACGTCACACATGACCATTCCTCCCGACATATTATCCAGGGCCAACGTCCGCATTGCAACAACACGCTGTGCGGAGGCCACTGCACAACTACCAACTGTACTACTGGCTGGCTGCTCATCTTCCTTGCTCTCTGACCGTTTCACTGCTTGCCGTCGACCTCTACCTCCCTCCGCTTCCAACGGTGTTTACTAGTCCTCGTCGGTTCAGGGCATGATACCCCTCCACACCACCGCCATCTGTGCATCCTCCTGCATAGCCCCTTTCGGTTCATTTTCTCTTAGGTCAAACACCACAGGTGCTCCTGCTGAGCACTCCCCACGTTTCTGTGCTGTGCACTGCCATTCGACGGTTGATCAGCATCCTCCACTTCAGCATTTGCTGCCTCCCGGCCTCCGCAAAGAATTCATACAGCGGCCCCGTCTGTTCAGCGGCTGCCCGGGTTCACCACGTCCTTCCGCCAATCCTCCGGAAAGAGCACCCTCCTATGGGGCCGCCTCTCTTAGGACTAAAGGCGATTCTACCATCCGAATCTAACTTCGCTACGACTTCACGGGTGGCTACTATCATCAGACTCCTCCGCACGACATGCACTCTTGAAGAAGAGGCCTCTCACATTGCCTCCAGGGCCGTGCGGTCCTCCACTACAGAGAGTTTATGACAGCTACTGGACACGATTGTTTCCTTGGTGTATTGCACATCAGGTCCATCCAATCCATCCACCTTTCAGCGATCTCCTTCGTTTCCTGACCTCCTTCTTTAGCGAAGGTTTACAGGGATCCACCATCCTGGTCTATAGGTCAGCATTGAGTCCCGTCTTCAAAGCTCCCGAATGCACCGCTCTCCTCACCAACTATGAGACTTCTTTCCTACTCCACTCGTTCCACTTAGATCAACCACGTATAACTAAGAAGTTCTCCGGCTGGGACCTTTCCGTCGTCCTGACAGCCCTAATGACTCTTCCTTATGTACCTTTCGCCTCCACACGCCTCAGCCGCCTCGCTAGGGAGACTACATTCCTGGTAGCTCTGGCTGCTTGCCTCCGCTGCAGCGAACTACAAACCCTATCCGCCAAGAAGCGTGGCTGTTTTTTCTGCCGGATTTTCAGGGCGTTACCCTCTCTCCCGGTGCCTCCTTCTGAGCACAGCCCCAGTCGCCTACGGAACGAACACATCCTTTCGTTATACCGGGTCTATCCAGTATCCTTGGGGATGATCAAGAAAGAACTCTTTGTCCGGTGCGAGCCGTCCGTTTTTATCTGTAAGCCTCCCGTCCTATCCGACGGGACCGTCCTCAACTGTTCTCCCGTTCAATGGCAAGACTGGGCCCACCTCCGCACGAATGATTGCTTCCTGGTTTAAACATTCCTATTACCTCCGGGATATGTCCTATCATACCGACGGCTTGTACCACGTTGGGCCCTTTGTCGCAGCCCACCGAGTACTTTGACCCTTGGACACGCTGTAATCCACTTCGTGTTACAGGGGCCGGTCGATAGCTGAGGGAACTCCGATCAATGGCACCCGCCGCCGTGACGAAGTCTATGGGAATGCTAATAAATTGGGTAATGGATTTTTTCACGGCAAGTAGAAACATCAAAATTCCAGAGTTACCTGGTTAATTTTTGTTTCTATTGCCTATTGAAAAAATACATTACCCAGCTTCCCGCCCTCCTCCCCTCTCGTTGCCATTTGGGCACGATAGAGGTGTCGAATAGGTGAGCTCTGTCGCTCCACCTCGATCATATATACGATGGAGGCTACGCAGTAGAGCTGCGCAGTAGCTAGTGGACCGGAAGAACTTGTTTTATCTCTAGTTGGAACAGCATTAGAGAAGGAGAATGCTAGTAAATTGGGTAATGTATTTTTTCAATAGGCAATAGAAATAAAAATTAACCAGGTAACCCTGGAATTTTGATGTTTTTTAATTGAATTGATCAAATGTACAGTTGAGAAAATTGCATCTCTTTAAGTGCTGTTGTACTTTACGTTTTAAATATGGGATTGGTAAAGCACAACAGCACTTGAACGGATACAATTTTCTCAACTGTACATTTGATTATTTCAATTAAAAATTAATTTGTATCCGTGTACCTTTTAACAAGTTAAGTGTAACTTCCATCATAATACCCCCTTTTTTTTTACAGCACACTTGATGTTTTTGTTTGTATTCCGTGTACCTTTTTTACGTCTATGGCGTCGCGCAACAAAGGGTTATGCATGCAGTCGATTGTTGCTGGCCACTTTAAAACAATTCAACTCAGCTCTGAAAGCCTACATTTACGAAATAAATATGCCATTCTTTCGTTTCTAGCTGTTTGAAGCCGAAGGCCTCAAAATTAACAACGTAGCTTAGTTTGGTTTAAATCTATATGCGTTTAGTTGAAACACCGGTTCTTGGATTTTACCCTTCAACAATCCTCGTTTTAGCAAAGACATAACACGTGCACGGAGAATGGATCTGGAATTTGCTGAGTGGCATTGTTCCCTAATTACAATGGTTAAAACAATGTGAAACAATCAAAATGATCGTTTAGGAACCCATAACTCAGGAATGGCTTTACCAATCGAAAAAGTGGTCTCTCTGAGGATAAAACCCAATGGAAATTTCTGGCGTAGATCATATTTCAGATTTTAGGTAGGTGCAGTAGTTTTTTCTGAAACCGTGTCACACCAGAACAACAAGAAGAAGAAAGTGACCAATTTTCAAATTTACGTGTGGCTCCCAACTTTTACTCTTGCACGGAAGTGTGTTAAAGTTGGTACAAATCTGCCTTCCATACCGTCGACTATCTGGCCAAGTTTGGTCGAAATGTATTGAATAGGAACAGAGAAATTAAAAGTTTTAGTTTTGCTGGAAAGAGGACTTCAATCATATATATGCATTATACAGGGTGTAACAAAAGGTCGTGTCCAAACTTAGGTGACTAATTCCTTAGGTCAAACTAAGAATATAATTCATATAATCATTTGGCCAAAAACGTCTTATTCTTTGGTTATCGCATGAATTAAGAACCCAAATTCCAGCTCCGCCTCCCCACCTCCGCCCACGCTCTGGCTATGCAAAAACATATTGGCTATGCAAAAATCTATAGCAAAAACAAAACCACCGTTGAAATTTTCGAACATGTCCGAAACTCATTGGCTCGACGGTGTCAAACCTGCATTAATGTTCAGGGAAGAAACTTTGAACAATTAATGTAACTGCTATCCCCCCAACCATACACAGGAACCAGGTGTCTTTGGGAAACAATAACATTTTAATATTTCTTTTATTTTTACGAACCACTCCAGCACTTCATGGAATTAATGTCGTCTGCAGGGCATTTGCAAACCTGCTCCAACACCCAGGGAAGGATATTTGACGAATTATTGTGAACCATCTCGCATTGCTGACAAGGACTCGTCACAATATCACCGAACGTACAATAGCTGGACTATTAAATCGATTTTATTTGATTTATTTAAACCTCCAACACTGTAGTAAGAGAAGGACAACAGATTCCGACAGCAGCAGACCAATAATTCAGCTGCTGCACTTTCGTGCAGTGTTAAGTGATTCCCTTTGACCCAGTAGTACTGTTATCGCCTTTTCCAATTTCACAATGTTTTCTTATTTTAATTTCTACCCGTGCAGAACTGATGTTCGCGTTTAATACTTCGCTTTATAAAACCTCTATGGTATTGTCAGTTCTACATTAACACCGACTAACGAAGTTTTAGAACAATTGTTGCTTCCCCTCCGGGACAAATTGTTTGGCAATAGAGATATTTTTCCTTTATTCTGATTTTGATTCTTAACAGTTTGTTCTCTACCTTCAGTTCATTGTCTTCATTCACTACCTTCCGATTCTGATTTGTTTTCGCAATATCAAGAGCGTGGGTGGAGATGGGGAGGCGAAGTTGGAATTTGGGTTCTTAATTAATGCGATAACCAAAGAACAAGACGTGTTTGGCCAAATGTTTATATGAATTATATTCTTAGTTTGACCTAAGGAATTGGTCACCTAAGTTTGGAAACGACCTTTTGTTACACCTGTATATAAATCAATTCATAATAAGGATCAATGCTTCCTCTTCACATGCGGATTATTGTTTGCTCACCAGTATTGTTAGCATTTGCTTACGCTTTCCCATATGGCGTTTGCTGATTGGCATTGTTGCATAAAAACAATGCTTAAACAATGTAAAACAATATAATGGATCGTTCAGGGCCCCGTAACTCTGGAACGCGATGACCAATTGAAGTTTCTATTTCTATAAAGGACTCATCTCCGGAAGTAGATCTTTCAAATGAGCTAAGAACCAGCTTTCTACGACAAATGGTTCAGTCTTTGGAGACCATTGTATAAATGTGTCCAAAGTCCATCGCATAAGCCAAAAATGAAACTCACGATTCCAGCTGAAGTCCAGATCTCGGAAATGACAAATCGGAAATTAATAGAAGTTGGTGCACATGTTCACCACGTCCAACAAATCGTATATACTAAATTTGAGTGGAAAATATTAAAAGACAGCGGAGAAATTAAGCATCATAATTTCGGCTTTAACATGGGAGACCAAGGTCAAACCTTACAGGTTGGGATGGGAAGCATTTCCCAAGTTAAAAACATAAAATACAGGTAAGTATTTTAAGGATAAGTTAAAACTATTCTTAGGGGTATAATCCCATTTTTTTTTAAAGATTGATGAAGACGTAGTTAGTATAGTTAACTGCCACTATAGTATAGTATAGTTAGATTTCAAAGTATGCTACAATACCTTGCCTAGTTTTAGTATACTTTAAAAGTACTTGCTAAGATTGCTAAACAGTTAGGAATAAAACTGCTGATTATTGAAATGTTTAATCTTTACCACTCTAAATTTAAGTCGGTAGTTTCAAATTGTTTACATGTAAGTGGTATGTGTGATAACTAATAGTCCAGGCAGATTTGTATATTTCGTTCAGATCACTTGTTAAATAGTGTTCAATGTTTTAAAAAATACTTGTCACTATTTCTGAACATGGTGCCTTATGCACAAAATCCAATATGGCATCCAATATGGCTGCCACGTAAGGGTATACAATAGTTATATCAAAATAGTGTCACAACAGCCTGGTTACGAAAAAATTACAAGAGACCAAATATTCTGAAACCATTGTTATGGGTGAATTCCCATATTACAGGTGTCAATGTGGCATATATGCAACATAGTGATGAGATTTTAATCAAAATCGGTTTTATACTGAAGGTGTAACAATGAAACTTTCAGTTCTAACTTGTATATGCAAAGTAAATAAATGTAGATGGTCTACAACATCGTAAAACTATCAAGCAGTTACGTCGTAGTTACGATGCTATCACTTGAGCTGTGTCGGAGTCAGATTCCATCTCTGTGGGCGTAAGAACCGGTGAGTCGCTACATTCAGAATCTGAACATCCACAAAAATCTGTGCATGCCATGTTATTTTCACAGCAGCTACATGATGCAGTCTTGCAACCTTTTTTGCAATTAAACCCGACTAACATGATAACTGCCTTGGGGTACGAGGTTTGGAGCACATTACAGGGGTGACTGTTCCATCTTCTTCAATGCTCCAACCGTTTACTGTAGGAGAAAGAAGCAGTTGACTGTATTCCCAGCCGTGTGATGTACTGATTTCCTGATGCGCAAACAAAAACCAGCGCAAAAACAGAACTTGTTTAGATTAAATGCAAATAGAAACATGAGCATTACTATGGCACTTTGAAATTGAAAATAGCCGCTACAGTATTACAATTACACCTTTAAATGGGCGTAGAACGGTCCTTATCTAAGTTAAACACTTTAGGTTAGGATTGATGGAAAAAATAAATCCCCACCTTTCAGAATATCCTAAGCATGTCCATTTTGGGCTATTAGAGGGCTCACAAGAGCACTTTGAATTTGAAAATCAACATACACTTTAACCACTATTCCATTACCTCTTCACCCTTAAATGAGTGTAGGACGGTCACTATCTAAGTTGAACATGTTTGGTTAGGATTGATGGAAAGAATAGATCTCCACCTTTCAGAATATCCTATGCATGTCCATTTCGGGCAATTACAGGGCTCGTAAGAGCACTTTGAATTTGAAAATAAACATACGCTTTAGCCACTACTCTATTATCTCTTCACCTTTAAATGGGTGTAGGACGGTCCCTATCCAAGTTAAACAATTTCGGTTAGGATTGATAGAAAGAATAGATCCCCACCTTTCACAATATGCTAAGCATGTCCATTTCTGGCTATTAAAGGGCTCACAAGAGCAATTTGAATCCACAAATCAATTCCAATTAAAGACAGAAAGCCGAGGCTCAACAAGAATCAAATAAGTATCGATGCAAACCTATCTAGATTGCCTTTTGGACTTATGTGTCAGACTTATGTGGTAGGACCTGGGCCTCTGGTTTCAAAGTTTGTGGGTTCGATCACCCGCTCAGGCAGTCTGACATAAAAGTCCAAAAAAAGGCAACGTAAATAGGTTTGCATCTGTACTTATTTAATCAATTCCAAGACTGCGGCGTTAGCTTAACAGGACAGCTGAGGACATTGTGTGTTAAACCTGCGACCATTACGAACATCTTTACCAATAAAAAGCTTATTATGAATTATTTTACGATTCCACTTAAATTTGGTCTAATTTGACTGGACTATGACAGTAAACATGGCATTGGACGCCATCTTTGACGCCATTTCTGATTTAAAATATAAGATGCCATTTTAAAAAGTGGTGATAACTTATTTCGTATGCTATAAGCTATAGTCTCTCATGGAAAAAAGAGTTTGTTTTTAACACGCAATCTGCACGGACACACAAAATCTGGACTATAAGGCTGGGCCGAGAGAAATTTTAGTTGCCAAGACGGTTAATTTCAAAATATCTGTTATGCCAAGCCAAGCATTAATTATGCTTTGATTGCATTGTCGTAACTTCAAAAGTAAGAACAAATGAATGATTTTTTTTATTTTTTTATATAAGTTCATGTATGTGGTAGCGCTGTCAGTCAGAAAGAAAAAGAACCTCCCTTCAGCAACTTAGTTAGTGCATTGGATTAGACAAGTAGGCCAGGCTACCTTATGTATGTGAAATGAAGCTAACTTAGCTCTAACTAATCGCGTGTCAAGACAATGGCAGCAACGATCAGCTCGAATAAATTAGTACGGCAGGCAGTGCTTATTAGAGTTCGTTTGCGCACGAGAATTTAAAAAAACTGGACAGGTGGTGGAGGGGCCCCAGAATGCAATGCTGCAACATGTAACAATGGGGCAACAATAGACGAGGCGCACAAGATCGGATTGTAGCTCACTTGAACAAGATGCAACTTTGCTCGGGCATGGGAAAAGTAATATTGTTGTGGTAGCTTCGGGGCGGCTCCATTAAATATATTCAAATCGTTGTCGAGAACCAAAATGAAATGGTCTTGGTTTTCGCTTTAATCTTTCAAGTTTTAAACTGTATGATGCAAAGTGTATAATTTTGAGGCCGTAAGGCCTCAGAATTGGACAGCCGACGTGACTGAATGATTTATTTACTTCTTCAATGCAGGATTCTGGAAACTAGTTCAATTGTTTCCGCGATGGTTTGCCACAATACTGCAACTGCTTGCAACAATGCAGAATCAACTACCCATCAGCTGATACATGCTAACTCTTAGACACACGCTAGTGTGTTGCCATTAAAAAACAAACGTTGGATAAAGTGGGCAGAACCTAAACAGAAATACACATTTCTAATGTTTCGTTTTTTCGCAAAAAAAATTGGGTATAAAGTGGACATACCGTACACATGATAGACCAGACCGTAGCGAAAAAAGCCAACAAATTAACTGAACAAAAAGCGGCTTCGTCATTTAGAAAAAAAGCATTAGAACTCGTATCCCCATACTCACAGCTGTGAAGGTACACGAATAAAAACGGATTAGAGTTCACTCGAATGCAACGAACTATAATTTGAACTCTAATTCCAGGGAACAAGGATTGTGACATGCCAGTCTCCATGCACACATATTCATGAACATCACTAATCAAACAAACAAAATGGTTGGATACTTCACAGAAATAAAATACGCACAAAAAATACAACATACACATGCACATGAAACAACGGAAATCTGAAACATATATACTTTGTTCCACATTATGTTTTCAGAAAACTGATTGTATGATTCTACGTTTTCTTCCACTACTAGTGCTAAAAATCCGTATACATCCCATTTGTAAACTCTAGCAGTAACTTTGTTGCGTCTCCAAGTGTGATATTTACATGTTTTTTCACTCTTAGTGCAAGGAAACGAGTCGTCATCCAGTCAGTTTTCTGAAAACATAATGTGGAACAAACTATACAATCAGGCGCCATAAACAGCAAAATCCCTACAAAGGATGAAAAATACATACACAAAGACAGGCAATAAAAACTACCTTAATTAGGAATATGCTTGTTTCACAAATTATAAATGCACACAAAATACACATATAGCCACTCACAGGGAAATGTACTTGAAATATAAAACAACAAACACAGACAAATATTTAAAAAAGCCTGTACAGATTAAGTGCACACAAACATTAACCATTTCAAACACAAACTGTGTTCACTTTCTGACATAACCACTGAGCAAAACAGTCATTGTTCCCTGGAATTGGAGTTCAAATTACAGTTCGAGTGAACTCTAATCCGTTTTTATTCATGTACCTTCACAGATGTGAGTATGGGGATACGGGCTCTAACACTTTTTTCTAAACGGCAAAGCCGTTTTTTTGTTCAGTTAAGGGGAGATGCTACTCTAAAAAGTGAAAATTCGGCCAAAATTGTGATATATTCCCTACCAGAATCCAAGGTAATTATTTGTGAAAGAAGGTTGTATTATTTTTAATAAATATTTTTATAAGCCGGTGCTTATAAAACTCTGCATAAAACGAAAAAAAACTTTTTTTCTTTGCAAGCCTTTTTCTCAATACTAAGTTTATGCGTTACATGCTTACTAGGGAAATCAACTGTTTCTAAGTATTGCTCCTTTCAGCTTGATTTTTTTGGGGGAGGGATGGCGTACATAGCCTACCAAACGATACAACCACTTGAGTGATGGTGAGGCATGAGCAAGGTAAATTCAACAATTAATAAAGTAAAATATTATCAAATTTAATATCGTAATGCTTAGATATTACGTATATTTATAAATTTGGCTGGCCCTACATGAAATATATTGGTCTTAACATGTTGACTGACATATTAGGTGAAATCTAAGTGTATAAGATTTCTGTAAATGAATTAGGAGAAGTAGGTTTGATTTCCCTATGACTTCCATTCACAATGAAGGGGCATGGCACAGCAACCAAATTTTATTTTTTAGTATGGTTTTATGCCCAAGTAGATACACCAAGTCATAAACCTCTTTAACAGACTTTTTGGTTTTTGTGTAGCATCTCTCCTTAATAGGATAAAAAGCTTGCATCCTACTTCCTAGACCCTTTATCTGGATTTTAGGACACCATTTTGAAATTCATTTAT
>JAHWFP010146713.1:17966-59553 GCA_023313725.1 Lithobius niger
ATATCGATAATTGATTGTATATTACAGAACGTAAATATTTTTTTTTGTTTCATTGCAGAATGTTTCAACCGCCCTCTTTTCCTGTCAATATGGTCCCTCAAGTGCCGACACTTTACAGTTCGGTTGCACCGAGTACGATAACTCAAGACGACGAAGACTACGACTCCTGAAATTTGCCAAATTATACTGCGAGATACTTAAAAAGAGAAAAAGACAGTTGCATTGCATTGCCTTTGTGCACCATAGAATGCATTGTTGTTTACATCAGACTCTAATAGACTCGGACAGAAAACTTTTGGAATCGTCTCCAAAAGTGCCTCTTCGTAGTTATTCTTTCCTGACAAGTACATCGAAAGCACTCCTGTGTATTTACATGATTTTTAACGTAACTTGTTTATTTACCATTATTGTGTTTTAATGTGAACCTGTCAGTTTGAAGTACTAATAGATGGTTGTACTTCACATCAACCGATTAAGGGGATATTTAGCCAACTTTAGGATCTTAAAGAAACATTTTATCACCTACTGCATATCGCAGTGTTAGAAGTGTTAAGTGTTGGTGCACTTTCCATTGTGCCTACAGTTCTGTTGAGGCAGCTTGTGACTTCTGCAAGTTGACATGAAAGGGATATCGTTAACAGTTGTATATGTTTATAAAAAAAAAACACTTATTTTTTTTCATTTGCCTGAATACATTTTCATTCCCCAGAGTATGTTGTTTGTTTGTTACTGTCCAAAATAATTACCAATTTTCAACATATGCAATGTCATTTATTTTTAGTAAGGGATCAAAGTAATTTATGTACCTTAATACAGTTTTATTTATTTTAAATACAACTACTTAGTCTTGCATCTCATGAACAGTGCTTGCTCATGCAGATGCACCGAAAACAAAAAAAAAGTCCTAGAGTGAAACGCAAGCTTCTTAAGAAGGTTTTTCAAGAACCTGGGTGCAGGGTTTGTACATCCTACTCAACCCAAATTGCCAGGCTGAGTAATTCCATTTTTCATGCCATTTTCGAGCTTCAGTTCCAGTTTGTATCCTACAGATACGCTGACTAAGTACTTGGCAAATACTTTTGTTTTCACTTTCCTCAAAATAGTAAGCTTGAATTTGTTTAAGTTAAAGCTCAATGCCTAATAATCAAAGAAAAAAGGTGCTTAGCTTAGCGAGGCTCTCCATCAGGTCTATCCAACATTGCTCCACATGAACTTCCATGTTAAAGGGATATACCTCCCAGCGCCATTTTTCTCGTTCTTCCACATCAAGTACGGACCCAAAGGTCTATTTACTTACCGTTAGTCTTTCCTTTGCTAAAAATCCGTTATAAAATGTGGCTAGGACATTTCCGGTTGAATATTGGGGAACTTTATTTACATTCTTCCAGAACGAATATGAATAACCTTGAAGTTTTATGTTTGCTGGTAATTACCATGAGATCAAAAATCTAAAAGACTAATGCAGTAAAAATTAATTATCCCAATAGATCGCCGAAGCAAAATTGTCTAGAAAATTATAAATTGTAATTTTGAAATGCAAGAATCATTCCGGTTTTTGACAACATAATTAATGCGTTCACGCTGGCTTGGCTGTTTGGCGCAATGCTAACTGAGACCCCAGCTGCATTCTTCGCTGCAAGGAACAAAGCTACTGTCTCAATTGACCTTGGCTATGCTAAATGTGCGGATGTGATCGGCGCGTGGCTGTTGTAAGGCAGGCCGGATGTTGCTTTAAACGGTAAAAACTTTAAAATCCTATAGTTTCGCCCAGAATTGACATAGACCAACGAAATTCGATACTTGGAGTCGTGTCGTGTCGTAATTATTTCACTGCATTACATATTTTAATACAAACAATCCATTCGGCGTCCACAGTGTGGCCATTTCTTGTTGTTCTTGATGTTGGGACGCTTTGCCCTCATCTGGAGATCGAGCCAAGGAACTGATTTTCAAGCTTTGTAGCTTAAAACGTAGGTATGGACATGGCCTAGGGTCTTTTGAATGTGCGACAATGTTGTTGTTGGGGAAAATTTGCTCTCACCTAGACATCGAACCAGGACCAGGGCCTTTTGAATGCTATTTTAATGTGACTACAATATTGTTGTTGGTAGGGAAATGAAAATTTTAACTTGTTAAAATTAGTTTTTACTATCATAAAAATACTTACCTCCAGTCTACATGCTAAATTCGTTTAATTTTGCTTTTCCCATGCTCAACCACCCATAAATCCTGAATTTATGAATTTCAACGTCAGTTGCCCTCTTTTCCCGCTAGGCGCGCTACCAGCGCTGGCGCTGCAGCCGCCTGCCTCGTGGGGAAAACCCCATTCGCTTTTTGAACCTTTCTTGTTCGTTAGCGGGGAGGCAGGGCAGGTTCTACTGGAGGTAAGTATTTTTATGATAGTAAAAACTAATTTTAACAAGTTAAAATTTTCATTTCTTACTATCTGCAAAATACTTACCTCCAGTCTACATGCTGACTTTGTCGGAAAGGCGGCGGGCAACTAACAAAGAAGGGGTAAGTACAAAGTAAAAAATTTTCCACTAAGTCCAACAACCTTAATCAGTCAACTCACCTCAATGTGTTGTCTGGAAGTTCGAGTCTCCTCCCTCTCTCGTTCTTTGGTTTTCGGCGTTATGGTTTTTCTGCCTGCCGAAACTATGTGATATGGCTTTCCTCTGGTGTGCGTTTCTCTCTCGTGTCCGCAATTCTCTAGAGCGCACTGCCAATATCCTATCCACCTGTGTTCGTCTGTCACTAATTGGTCTTCCGCACTGTCGTCTGCCGGTTATGTTTTGACCCGGCGACCACGTGCTGTTCGATGACGCTACGTCCACTCTCACCGCAGGTTTCCCTCAGATAATGCTTAATGAAGGTGTTCCTGCTCCTCCACGATCCCGCTGCTACAACTTCGTCTAACGGGGTCCCGCATCCGTATGCCCACGAGGCCGATAGTGCCCTGAGTTCATGTGCCCGAATCGTACTTGGGACGTCCGGGTGTTCCGGGCTCAGTTCGTACGCCCTATTGATCACCTGGCATATCCAGCTTCCAAGTTTAAAGGGGGTTACCCGTTTGTTTAATACTTCGCCTGAAGCCGAGTCTACGTCGAGAAACAGCGGTGTGTAACCCGTTCTTTGTCTTACTGTCTGCATTGATGTTGAAGTCTTGTCAATGTAGTATCGGAGCGCTCTTATTGGGCATTGTGGTTCGCTGCTCCGTTCTCCAGACTTCTTCTTCCCCAAGGCGTGGATCACAACGGGTTTCTGTGCTACGTCTGGTCTGGAATTCTTCGCCTGGAAACAAGCCGGGAAGACCAGAGAGACTGAGGACCAGTCCCTGGCGAAACGAAGGAAACCATCGTCTCTAGCGAAGGCTGCTAACTCGCTTTGGCGTGCTGCCGACGCCAGTGCCACTAAAAACACCGTCTTCTGAGTAAGAAGCATGGCATTTGCACCATGGAGTGGTTCATAAGGTGGTTTTGTCAAACTATCCAACACAAGAGGGAGATTCCATGTAGGGAACAACTTCTTTGTCCTCGGTCTCGCTTTTTCGAATGAGGAGATCATTTGCGAGATCCTAGGGTCCGTTCCGACGGACGACTTGCCTAAGCAGGTCAGCACGGAGTTTACTGCTGCCCGATAGCCCTTGATGGAAGTTGGGGAAAGGCCTTTTTGAAACAGTTCTTCCAGGAATTGTGACCATGCCACCACCGGGGGGTCACATGGGTCACAGCCTTGTTCAGTCGCCCACTTGAACCATCGTCTCCATTTGCTTTCATACATCTTAACTGTCGAGCTCCGGACGCACTGTAGGAGTCTGTTCGTGACCTCCTCTGAGAAACCTTCACGCGTCAGGTGTCCCCTTAAAGTCTCCACCCGTGAAGATGAAGCACCTCCGGGGACGGGTGGATCGTCCTCCCGCGGTTTTGAGACAGGAATCGGGGGGTTAATGGTAGATGAATCGGATCTTCTTTCGCCAGTTCTAGTAGGTCTGGGAACCACGTCGCGGCTGGCCACAACGGTGCAACAAGAATGTATGAACCTGAATCCTCTCTGATCTTGTTCAGAACGAGTTGGAGAAGGCAGAAAGGTGGGAACGCGTAAGCATCCATCCCTTTCCATGGAATGGAAAAAGCATCTGTCGCCCATGCTAGATGGTCCGGGAAGGGGGACACAAAGTTCCTCAACTGCGAGTTGTTTCTTGTCGCGAATAGGTCGACCATCGGGGTTCCCCATGTTGCAAAAAGACCATGACACACATTTGGGTCGAGTTGCCATTCCGTTGTTGGCAATTCGTTCTTCCTGGAGAGCTCGTCGGCCCATACATTGAGCCTCCCTGGGATGTGTCTGGGTATCAGAGTGATCCTGAAGTCCTCGCAGAGTTGCATTAGTAGCGACGTCTCTTGCATCAAGGTTTTGGAGTGTGTCCCCCCTCCCCGACGGATGTAGGCTACCGCTGTAGAGTTGTCGGACATCACACCGATGTTCATTCCCGAGATTTCCTTTTTCCAACAGTGAACTGCGTTCCTGACAGCTCTCAATTCTAACACGTTGATGTGTAGACCGCATTCCGCTGGCGTCCAAATTCCTGCCACTGTCCAATCTCCTAGATGGGCTCCCCACCCTGTGGATGACGCATCCGAGAATAGGAGTAACTCCGGACGTTCTTCCTTCAAAGGTACACCCACCTGGAGGTTTTTCGTTGACATCCACCATGCCATGTCTGGAAATTCGTGAAGAAGTATCACGTCGTTCCAAGACTGCCTTGGGT
The DNA here is from genome assembly GCA_023313725.1 of Lithobius niger. NCBI lineage: Eukaryota > Metazoa > Arthropoda > Chilopoda > Lithobiomorpha > Lithobiidae > Lithobius > Lithobius niger. The sequence goes on from JAHWFP010146713.1 coordinate 22,738, forward strand.
TCCATTCTTCTTTTCTGAACCAGTGGATGGGTTTCACTCTCCACCGGCCCAGTGGTACCAATGTTGCATTGGAATCTAACATACCGATTGTCGATGCGAGTTCCTTTGCTGACGTTTCCGTCCTGGTGTGGAGGTTCCGTAGTGAGGCTACTGTTTTCTCCACTCTCTCTTGTGAGGGCCGGACCTTGCACGTTACCAAGTTGAAATCTACCCCGAGGAACACGAACAATTGGCTGGGGGTAAGTCTTGACTTTTCCCAGTTTATCCCCAGTCCGAGAGCATGAAACAACTGCATGCACCTGTTCATCTGGATTATAAGCATGTTCGGCGACAGGTGGCGGAGTAGCCAATCGTCCAAGTACGCGTGTACTTTTATCATCTCCTGGTGTAGTGTCGCGAGAACAGGACGCAGGATCCGGGTGAAGACTTGCGGCGCTGTAGACAACCCGAATGGTAGGGTTGTAAATTGAAACGATGTTCCTTCGCACAGGAACCTGAAGAGGTGTCGAACTGCGGGGTGTAGTGGGACGTGGAGGTACGCGTCTTCGAGGTCTAGAGAGACAGTGTATTCCTTGCTCCGTAGTGCCTCGCGAATCCTCCCGATTGTCTCCATCTTGAATTTCTCTTTCTGTATATGGCGATTCAGCAGACGAAGGTTGAAAATCAGCCGGGTCCCCCCGCCTTTCTTCGGGATGACCCTCACCGGGCTCCAGAAACCTTTGGAACCTGGAGGAGATTCCTCGATGGCCCTTTTCAGAAGAAGCTTCTCCACTTCCATGCGGAGTTCCGGGGTCTTGACGGTCTGACACGCCATCCCAGGTGCCTTGTCGGAGAGCCTTGGAGACGAGATTAGGGGGGGGTGATACCCGAACTTGATTGTATCCAGGATGAATGCATCGTCCGTAATCATCTCCCAGTTGCTGAGGTGTTTCGCCAGTCTCCCCCCCACCTGACAGTGAGTGGGGAGAGACTGCCCGGGGTGGGCGTCAAGGTTTGCTGCTGGCTCTCCTCCCTCTTCCTCGGGACGCGCCTCTACCTCTCTGTCTCCCCCCTTGTCCTCTGCCTCTCTGTTGACCGGGATTGTCTCGAAAGGCTGCAGGTCCGTTCTCCTCTCTCCTCTCCCAAATCCCCTCTCCTTACCATCTTGGGTGTAGTGCGGGTAGTTGGGAAAAATCCTGCTTGAAGGCCTGGTCCTAATTCGACTCCCTCTGGCACCCGAAGTCCCCGCGTGGGGTGGTCTGGTCTTCTCTTTCAGTTCTGGGGCTAGTTGAAGGAGTTTTCCTCCGAACACCTCCGTCGACCCGTGAATTGGTGTCAACCTTAACTGGCCGGCAACGTCCGTGGGGATGTTTGACGCAGTTTCGAGCAGCGCATCCCTCTTCCGAAAGACCGAGTTTAAAAGGAGCCGCGATGACCAGTTCAGGCTGTCCCGTTGAAACGACGAGGCCCGTTTCATCATGTGAAGACACTCCTTTACAGTTTGATTTTCCCTGAGAGAGGGTACTTCAGCTACGAGGGTCTTGAGAGCTGCCGTAGATGCGGAGTAGGCAAGTTCCGCATGCGAGTTAGCGCGAATGCTGCAACGTAGTAGTATCTCATCCTCGTCGAATTGTTGCATTGGCGTGCGGATGAACTGTGGGGTCCGTATGGTAGAGTCCAACTCAAGGTTCATTTTCTCTGGGAAGTACTCCGCCTCAGGGAAAGTAGAATACCGCTTCTTGGATGGGGCACCTTTTCCCGTTGATCTGAAGAAGAATTTTGTCATAGCCGGGTCGTGGGGGGGAAGAGGTTTTGAAATCGAAATTGGTTGTCCGCTCTTCCGCGTGAGAGATTCCGCGTTGAGTAACTGGCGGAACCCAACCGCCGATTGAGGAAGGTGGAGGGGCGGGTCCTTGGTCGCCCCCGAATTCGCGAGTGTTTCGAGAGGCGGGTCGTCCAGATTAAGTTCCACTGGGGTCGCTTCCTTGCAGAACCTGGTTTCCTTAAGGTGTTTGAGCACGAAACCAGCGAACTGTTTCCAATGGATGAGTCCAGGTCCTTCCTCGAAGGGGTCGTCGTTGTCGGTCGATTCCGAAGTTGGGGGGGGGGGGGGGGGCGTGACGCGACCGATTCCCGCCACTGTTTTTCTTGATCACGTTGTTCATCCCCAAAGCTTTTCTCTTCCATGAACACGTTATCTTCATTGAACACCACCTTCCTCCGTTTTGCCTCCGGCGACAGGGAACCACGATCGTACTCCCGTTTGCGTGTAGCAGAGTCACTCCTAGCAAGGTGTTCTTGGTAGTAGAACTGGTCGTCCTCATAATCGCCTTCCCCGTCTTCGTCATAAAATTCCTGTTCCCTGACAAGTGGAAGGACCGCTCTAACCGGTGAAAAATGGTGATCTGTTCTGTGATGTCCGGGAAAATCCGGGGATGTCCGGCGATGTCCGGAGAAGCCTGGTGAACCATCGCGAACAGGCGAACTGCGATCCTTCTCGCTGTACATAGATTGACGTCGGGTTGGTAGATGTTCGCGAGGTTCCTGATCAGTACGAACTGCATGTGAGCTGCGATCCGCCTGTGAACTGCGATCGATGTGCGGCCTGCGATCGTCGTGTGAACTGCGATGGCCGTGCGAACTGCGATCGCCGTGCGAACTGCGATCGCCGTGCGAACTGTGATCGCCGTGCGAACTGTGATCGCCGTGCGAACTGCGATCGCCGTGCGAACTGCGACCGCCGTGCGGACTGCGATCCCTAGGATAACCGCGATCCGCCAAACTGGATTCAGTTCTATGTGGGCTGCGATCGTGATCGCTGCGAACTGGCGAACCGTGATGATAGATCGCCTTGCTGAGCACGGGATCCACCGTGTCAGAAACTAAATCCATACTACACGCCCTCCCGCTGACCCTTTTCTCGGGCGCGGGAAGGGCCTTTTTTGACCCGTGCCTTTTAACCTCACGTTGGACCTCCCTTTCTTCGGGTGTTGAACGTGTTTCCTTCATTTTTGGCACATTTTTATCCTGTCCGCTAACCCTTTTCTCGGGCGCGGACGGATTGGTCAAACTTTTGGGCTTGTAATTATCGTGTCCGCTAGCCCTTTTCTCGGGTGCTGACAGATCGCCCTTTTTAACAGTGTTCTTAGAATGTTTACCTTCCCCTTTTTCCTTTCGTGATAATGATACTGCACTGTGGCGGGCTGGACTGTCCCTTGAACTAGCCTCCGTCTTTCCGTCGCGCGGCCTCGGCTTACCCTGTAGCGCACTGCCCGGCGAACCACCCGTCCGGATCGCCGGCGAACCCTTGCTGATCGCCGGCGAACCCTTTGTCTCGCGCTCCTCAAGACATTTGACAAGTACTGCGGTCGATCCCTCTACGTGAAGTGATAAGTCACTGTTCAAGAGTACATTCTGCTCGCCATGTTCCTTAATTGGTGTGTCCGAAATTGGTTCCGAAATCACACGAGACTCGGTGTGGGAAGTCATTGCAGCATTGGCACCAAAACTGTTGCTTGAAAAACCTTGTTGGGCTATCAACGCGTTCACCGTCGATACTAGTCCCGCGATGGATTCTAACACCTCACCTCGAAACTCCCCAATTTTCGTGTCCACGTGAGATAGCACCGTAGTGCTCACTTTATGTAAAACTTTGTCCTCCAATTCGGCCGTCCGATCCGAGACGATCGATTTAGCCGTGTCACGGGCCGCCGTCACCATAGCCCCCAACGAACCATGCGGGTAAACAGAATTTTCACCGAGTGGAAAACCGTCAAATTCCGATGACGAATCGGTTGCACTCACGACTAATTCTTCAATAAAGATCGGCGCCTGAGGGTCCTTGGCCATTTCAGCTAGTCTCCGATCGAGGGAAATATGTTCTTTCTTTTGCTTCTTCTTTACTTGTTCAAGTTTTTTGTCGGAGCGTTTCCACGTCCACAGAATGCGCTTCACTGAGGTCGGGTTATGAGCTTCGCAAATATTGCCTTTTTCGTCACCGAAATCACAAATCCTACACCTCCTGCATAAAGGATGGAGATCCAAAGGTGTTTTCTGGTGCGTGCACGAAGCGAAATCACCATCCTTAAGTAGTTCATTAAGCCTAGCAAGTTCGTCCTCACTATTGTGGTCGGCCATTTTTTTTTTTTTTTTTTAGGGAAAGAAACGCACGACTTCACTCGTGCGTGCTCAAAAACGAATGGGGTTTTCCCCACGAGGCAGGCGGCTGCAGCGCCAGCGCTGGTAGCGCGCCTAGCGGGAAAAGAGGGCAACTGACGTTGAAATTCATAAATTCAGGATTTATGGGTGGTTGAGCATGGGAAAAGCAAAATTAAACGAATTTAGCATGTAGACTGGAGGTAAGTATTTTGCAGATAGTAAGAAATGTAAATTTTTGAAACCCTAAAGTTTCCCGCAGAATTGACATAACGCAAATGAAATTTGGTATTTGGCGTCATGTGGTAACCATTTCACGGCATTAAATATTTTGTTGACAACAACCGATCCACTTGACCTCCACAGCATGGCCATTTTTAATTCGACGTGTCACACGTCGAATTAATGCGGTTGTGGCCAAAAAACGGGGACAGCCGATTTACGTCGGCGACAACTCCTCAAAAACCAGACACATTTGTTCATTTCTGATCCGATGAAATTCAAGTATGCGGGTGGGTGACTTGCAGTGCGCCAGTACACAAGGTATTGTGCCCTAGTTAATTTAGTTAGGGCGGTTTTAGTTCGCTAACCACTAAAAAGGTCTCTGAGCGAAAAACCGTCGTCAAATAGTACACGATCAGTGGCTGACGTCAGCGCTACCTCAGCGTAAAGGTGTGCGCTCAACGCCGATCATACGAAAAATTGCGGCGTGCAACTGTGAATTTCGGCAAGTCAGCTCTTCAACATTGCGGTCGATTAGAGGCTATCGTGTACGTCGAGATGGCTCCCCTCTTATGGCGCAGAACAACACAAAGTGAGTCATCACTTACCTTTGCGGTGATCTGGATGGTACACCGAATTTCTATGATTGAATCTGGACGGTAAAATGAATGCGATGCTCGTATAAGACTTTTGCTGTTAATTACTGTGCCACCCTCGTTGCTTTTCGGGTGCGATATATTACCGTACAGTATTTTATACGCGTATTTGTGGTGGTGTTTCCTATTGAACGAGTGAGCAAAGCGAATGATGTCCTGTTTTCACGGTGGCGGAATAGCCAGAGGGATGGAAGGGCGGGATATTCCTAATGGCCTCTTTCATATTTTTTTAAAAATCCGTAACAGGAAGACTCACGTAAGTTTTATTGGTTCGACATTAGTTTTAACCACAGATTTAAAATTACAAATAATAATAATAAAGATAATTATAAAATGCTAGTAAAACAAGTACTTTGTATTGAGTAGTCTAACAAAAATTGGCCACATGAAATTGCAGTGTTCAATTCAATGTGGACTTTTGTCACAAGTTAATCCTCTAAAAAGTGTGACTTTTAATACACCTAAAAAGTGTAAATAATTTTAAAGTAGTCAACCTGACGTACCTCAGTGCAATATGATAGTCCCCCCCCCCCCCCCACCAAATTACCTGCTGAATTTATGAAATATGGTGTTCAAAGATTTAAAAAGTGTAAAAGTCTGATGAACAAGAACAACGGGTACGGGAAACTGTAAAACAACGAGGCTTTCGTTCGTTTGTTTGTTTGTAAGAAAACCAATATCAGCGTCCTATGAAAACTTATCTGGTCAGTGTTGCATCGTCGCACACAAGATTCTGGCTCATTTGCCGTATCGTATTGGCAAACGTTACGAGACAATTTTTTTTAATATAATGTGCAATATAGTAGATATTACACCATGCATTTAAATTTTGTAGTAGTGTCCTGTTGATATGTCTGCCGTTCCAACTTCATATGTCAATTACAGATATTTTTTATTCTACCATACGACACGTCCTAATGCAGTGTTAGTGCATCTTGTTTGTTGTTGTCGTTGGGGCTCTTGACGTCACTAGTACAACTGTTTAAGCGACAAAAGCATGAAATTTGATACAAAAGTCATTCTTAGCAGTACAAATCGAACTAGCTATGGAGACCCCTTGAGATTACGCCTCCCCCAAGGCCCCCACTCCCCCCTGTCCTCTCCACACCCAACCTCCGTGAGTTTAACGACCAACAAATTCTTGCTGATCGATCTAGAGGCTTGAATTGTACAAGTCATTCTTAGCAATCACATCGAACCAGCCCTGGAGCCCCCATGAAAAAGTGAGTGACAATAGGTTAAGATTTAAGCGAAGCTTCCCTTCCTTGACTAGGCTAAACCCCAACCCGTAATCACTTGAGGCCGTGAACCGCTGAAAAAAAAACCGCTTACGATTCCACTCTCGAGCGGGTAAAAGGTTATTCATGGAGAACTAATGGCCAAAAAATTGACGTGGGAAAGGGAAGGAATGTAAAAAAGTACTTACATTATGAGGCTTGCAACATCAAACTTGGTTGCAAGTACAAAAGACAAAAAAGGTCATACAAAACTCATATGAACAATTGTACATCACAAAACATGGCGGCGGCATGAAGACAGAGGACACATTTTTTCGGGAGTGAACACGAAACTGACCCTTTTAACAAGCTTATTTTCTGTGAAGAACAAGGCGTAAAAAACCAGAAACACAAAATTACAAGTTCAAAACAATACCAGCACGGAAGCATTCAGCTATGTAGGAACGACGCGGTCAGCAAATGCAGGGCAAAACAGGCATGCAATTCAAGGCCATTACTCCCAGGATACGGCCCAAAGGAAAAACGCACCACTAATACGCTAAAAACTGAAAGGAGAACCACCGAAATGTACAGAAACGTGCATGTCGGGCATAATTACCATAAGTTGTATTTTTTTGTGATGGTGAATTCCTGAATTCCTCATGTGGGGAGGATTAAGTACTGCCCTGGATTTGTCCCAAAATGTGGTAGTGTGTTGTAAAAAGGAGATTTTGAGAAGCCTTACAGGTAACTTGAAATTATATTGCCTAAGACAACAGCTGTCCTACAATTTTGGAGAAGTTTGAAGTGATGACCTGATATGTATACTGAGAAATAAGCCTAAGTGCTGATTTATCAGGATAGGTGTGATGGGACCCAGGCAGCATTTCGTCCAAATAATGTTTACCCAGTTGAGTGTTGTAAATATTGTAACGTATAGTAATTATGACCGAGTTAACTACACGCTTTTGTATTCCTAATGGCAGTGTAGCGGACCTCAATCCCTGTGAAATATTTTCGGTGGCCAATTTTCTGCCACCTTCTTCCAGGCCAAGCCCGAAGTTCTGGTCGCAACAGCAACAGTCAACGGAAAAAAAAAATTTGAATTAGGCGTTTTTTTCAGTGGTGCTGTCCTCTTCCTGTGTTGTTGTTAGGAATGGTATCCACTGGATTTTGAGTTGGTGTATTAGGTCTGGGGTGGCAAATTGCATAATTTTTGGGTATGTAGGTGCCTGCTCATTTAGCAGAGGGATTTTGTTTTCTGTGCAGTGTAAAATAGAGAGGGATTCCAGCGCTCGCAGATGATCTTTTCCGGAGTTGGAATGCAGAAGGCATTTTTGTGCTTTCCCAGTCTATGCTGTGTTGGGTCTTAACACTGTGTGCTGTAATGGCGCTGTAATTACAGGAGCCAACTTGGTGGTAGGTAGCAGCACTGGGTCATCAGCCACTACTTGGTTTGTTGTAATGGCAGCAGATTGGGGTACTAGGTTTGGCACATTTCTCTTTGATAGAGTTTTGTAGCTGTGAGTTGTGTCAACTGTCAAGGTCAGGTTGCATAGGCATCATGGTTGTCGTTGCAGCAACGAGGTAAGGGATCTGGTCACCATCAAACTCCAGAGCGCAAGCCCAGGAGCGGAGCAAGTCTTCCGCCCCCAAAGGCAAGAACCGGAAATGACGAGCCTTCTCCTTTGGTCCTTCTAGAAACTTGCGTCAGCTCGGTTGGTGGCTACCTTCAACATCATGTACAAGCCTGGACTAAGACGACCCATGGCTCTTGTGGGTAATCTTGGACAGCTATCAACCGACCTTCACTTCGATTCCGAAGCTCAATCTGTTTCCTCAGTGTGGTATGAACAACGACAAGGACCCTCTTCTTCTCTATGAAGTAACCACTCTTTTCCAAAAAAACGGCATCAAGATCTGTCAAGATTAGCAAGTCCCAGGGTTCTACAGTCCGATCTTCCTCGTCCCAAAGAAGACGGGAGAAAACGGATTGATTCTTAATGTCAAGTTCATCCAAAACAAATCTTTCAACTTTCAAGGTGGACTCCCTTTCCATGATTTAATCTTCTATGGAACTCGAGGAATTCTCTGTATCAATCGACCTCGAGGATACCTGGCAATACATCACAATATCCTCCATCTCTTTCGTTTTGCTTTCCAAGGGACAGTCTATGAATTCAGAGCCCTTACTTTCGGACTCAAAACTGCTCCGAGACTTTTCACCCGTTTAACTTGTCCGGTCCTAGCCACTCTATTCCAGAGGAATCTGTTCACACTCCTACCTCGGCGACTGGTGCCTCCTGAACAACGACCCTCAGCTCCTCATGCAAGATCTTCAGAAGACGGCAGACCTGCTTTTCAATCTCGGACTGGGGATCAACATACAGTAATCATGGCTCATTCCCATGACATCGTTCATCTTCCTAGGAGTCCTGTTCGACATGGTCAAGTTCAGCGCTTCCCCAACTACGGAAAGATTATTGTCCATCAAAGAGGAAATTCTCGACCGTCTGTCCACCCAAAATTCTCCACAAGGCGTCTTTGCAAGGCCATCGGACTTCTGGATGCTGCAGCGGACCTACTTCCCTAAGGTCGGTGGAGTGTGCATCTGTTAAGCTGGGTACGAAAGGAGCACTGGAGAACAGTTCAGGATCCACCAAGTCTGAATATGTCGGCGACCCCACCAACGTCGCCGAAGCAGTTTCGATCAAGGAGGAGCCTCTAGCCTTCATTCTCATTACGGATGCCTCCAACACTAGGTGGGGCACCCACATCACACCTCCACTTTGTCGGGGATTTGGAACCAATAGGTTTTGTAGTACACATCAATTTTTTAGAACTTTCTGCTGTATTCCTCACTCTGCATTACTTCCAGAACCTAATTCGGAATTCCGCAGTGCAAATTCAAAGCTCAAATTATATCGCTATGGTCTATACTGTGAAAACGTTATGAAAATATTGCCAAAACGTTAGCATAAATTCACTTCAAGGACAACAGTTGTGCTGCATATTTCCGATATTCCTCGGATGTTTTCTTCAGGCCTTGAGGATATTTTGACTTTTATCTACATCTTTCTCTCTGACCACTTGAGCATTCGAATTTGGTTACCCTCGTAGCCTCCTATTCGCGTGCTTCCCACTACCAAGTCGCCATTTACTGTCAAACTGTTTGCTGAGGTCTCTGTCTATCAGGTGTGTAACTTTGGGGTACGCAGGGCCATGGATCTTCATTAAAGGTACTCCTTTCTTCTCATGTTGCTGGATTGCCAGAGATTCTAAACATCTGAGGTAGGGATCGCGAGTAGAGTTCGACCTGAGAAGAGTGTACTTTTTCATCCAGCCTACTTCATGATTCGTAGATTTGCTGTGGTCTGCGATGCTGTTGTCATCTTTCTTATTTTCTCGCATTGCCCATATGTTGAGCTATCCTTGCTCGAATACCCTTCCTGGACGAAATGGTTTATCAAATCAGAAATCAGTAGGAGGAGTAAAGATCTGAAAGAGATATATAGATGATATGTTTTCGGCTGTAAAAATGGAGAAGTTTGAAGATTTACTGCGAAAACTTAAACAACTGGACGCCTGCTATTAAGATGGCAGCGGAGAAAGAAGAGGAAGGAGTACTTCCATTACTTGATGTGAAGTTAAAAAGAGAAGAATGTGAAAAGACTGTGTTTGAGCCATATGTCAAGCCGATGGCAACAGACTGTGCCATTCCATACTCAGGTCATCCGAAAGAGCAGCTTAACGCATTGGCACACATTGAGTTTGTGGGTATGGTTCGGAATAGTACGAAGGAATTGGCGAATCCACACTTTGAGAAGGTAAAAAAAAAAAGTTTGTGAGTGTAGGATATCCTGCAGGGCTCCATAACAGTTTGAGAAAGAAGGCAGTTACTATTGTGGATTGCAAAAGAAAGAAAGAAAGGAGAAAGTGAATTTAAAGTGAGTTTTGAAGGGCCTAGAGTAACGTTGACATACAGTGAAAGAGTCACAAGCTAGGTACAGAAAATCCTTAAGAAACATGGTTTTAGAACACATTTAAAGAATGGAGAAGGATTGAACAGAATTGCAGAGAAGAAGCAAGAGGAATTCAGTACATGCAAGGCAAAAGACTCTTGAAATCTCAAGATGAAGAGAAATTTGGAGCTTTTAAAATAAGATTCCTTACAGGGACTGCAGTGTACATAGGAGAGATCAGGAGGGTATTCAAATGAAGGTAGGTAAACATACGGCCAACGTGAGAAATAAGAAAGATGGCAATGGCATCACAGTCCACTGCAAATTTACGAATTATGAAGTAGACTGGATGAGAACGTGCACTCTTCTAAGGTCGAACTCTGCTCATGATCCACCTCAAATGTTTACAATCTCTGGCAATCCAACAACATGAGAAGAACGGAGCACCTCTAATAAACATCAAGGCCCCTGCATACCCCAAAGTTACTCACCTGGTAGGCAGAGACCTCAGCGAACAGTTCGACCGTCAATGGCGACTTGGTAGTGGGAATCGCGTACAGCCCGGTCAACACGGGAGACTATGAGGGCGACGAAATTTCAATACTCAAGTGGTCAGAACAAATTCAAATGCTCACGTTGTCAGAAAGAAAGATGTAGTTAAAAGCCCAAACATCTTCAAGGCATGAAGACATCATCTAGGGGACAAACTGGTGTCCTTGATTAGTAAATTTATGCAAAGTTTTTGGCGTTATTTTTATGACAAATCCAAAACGACAATACGACAGCTGTCAACTACCCCAACAAGAGAGGAGCCCATTCCCAGCCTCTCGATCTTCTGACGATTCAGAACAACATTCGAATCTCTGCCCTTTACAATCCAGTTGCAGTAATGTTCATGCCTATGGGCTGTCAAGATGTGACAAGATCCCAGCTATGGAGCGGTGCTTAAAGATGTTGGTTTGCAAACTGATATTCACTTCAACATATGGGGAACCTCAACGGTGGACATCTTTGCAACCTGAACTACAGCCTACCAGGTTACATCAGCCCCCTTCCAGTTCCTCAAGCCTGGAGCACAGAAGCCTTAACCTATCCATGGGATGGGATGTTCAGCTACATCTTTCCCAGTTCCTGCTACTCCCAGTTATCCTGGAGAAGATTTACAACACAGAGGGGATATTCATCCTCATCGCCACAAAATGGCTGGCCCAGCCTTGGTTTGTCCCTCTTCTCTACCTCCTCGTAGACATTCCGAGAAGGGAGTCCTTTGGCACGATCTTCTGACGCAAAGAAGAGGACTGGTTCATCAATCACTGTCGGTCCCAAGTCTTCAGGCCTTGCTACTCTCCTCAGACACTTCCAGACGGATGAAGTTTTGGAGCCGGTTGCTAACCTTATCTTCGGATGCCTATGGGATAACACTCGCAAGATCTACAAGGGAAAATGGTCAAGATGCCCTCGTTGGTGTGAGAGTAACTAGATCCATCCTTTGGCTCGATCTGTCCCCAACTTATGAATTTTTTCAACCGTCTCTTTTTGATTCCGAGATGAACATGTCGGCGATCACATCTATCACTCTTCGTTGAAATTCAGTGTTTAGAGCTACAGGCCACGCTTCTGTTTTCGACGACTTCCACATCACCAGCCTTATTAAGTCCTTCAGCGCTGAACCTACAACTAACAGGAAGCGTTGAACATACAACTACTAGGAAGCTCTTCCAAGCGTGGGACTTGCCTTTGGTTCTTTCAAGTCTCTTCAAATAACCTTATGAACCTCTTTTACATTAGGTCTTCTCACAAGAAAGACGATCTTCCTTGTGGCACTTGCTTCAGGAAAGAGGTGCACTGAACTTCAGGCCTTGAACATAGACGAAGCTTATCTTCGCTTTAAACAAGACTCAATGAGGCTCTAGAGTTTCCAAACTCGACCCTAAATACCAACCCTGGGCTTTCCGGTTTGAAAAATTTAAAACATGGGGCTTCTGGGTACCCGGGTTTTACACATAATTGAACGCGAGTTCGTAATTTTCACCTCGCAAAATTGCTAATATTATATTAAAAAAAGTTGAAGTAAACTAGCAACATGACACCAATAAAGAATTAGATGAGGGATTGGGGAGAGTATAAACCTCCACTAAAGCAGAACAGCCTCAAAGCTCCTACAAGAACGAATTAACTACACACAACTAAAATGGCAAACGAATTGGTATCATGTAGACAGAGGCCTAACAGCATAAGGCTGAAGGAAATAACATCAGCTTATGGGCCATAGGACGTTAAATCAATCGATTAACAAGAGAACAGGTCGAAGTAACCTAACTCGATTTCGTTCAAAACAAAAACATAATGGCAAAAGAAAAATTTCATAAAGCATAATGAGCTCGATGTTTACACATAGCACTCACAGCGATAAGAGACATCTTAAGTGCTTGCACATGTTGATAATACGACAACAGAGCAGCACCACCGGCGGGAGCAACTGGTACTAAATTATCGTAAATAATTTTCAAATCAATTGTTTCTTTTGGGTTCTTTTGAGCAAAAAAGCATAAAATTAAGCGACTTCAGTATATATATTACTGACGGTAAGTATTTTGCAGATACTGTAGTAAGAAAATTCCATTTTATTAATGATCAGTGAATTTCACCATGGGACGTTGATGAATTACGGCTGTACACCAATACGGATCAAATTCCCAGTTGAACTTGTAGTAGTTCAACTACTACATTGGGCAATACACCGAGAGAACAAAGGTTTAAAATAATTTCATTTGTCTTAACAAGAATACAAGGTCAACGTGAGTAATATTTTTTTCACATAATTTATATCAAAGCTTTCACTGTACAGTTTATTTTTTTGTCTTATTATTTACGTCCATGTTTCCAATTCCGCTTGTCGGGTTTCTTCTGTCTTTGGGGGTTCTTGGAACGAAATTTTGTTTCTTTGCCGGGAGGTTTCCTGCGCTTTCGACTCTTCCAGTCTGTATTTCTTACCCATTGATCACGAGCTACTTCCCATTTCAACTGCTTGACATCTGTAAACAGAATAGTTACATACATCATCATAATATTTCACCACCACAAGCATTTGACAAAACTTGGCTTGGGTGAACTAACCAGCATTGTCCTTGTTAGCTAGTGCGTTAGCGGTTGTCGTGTCTACAGCAGATGATGCATTTTCATCTATCACAGCAGAAAACTGTAACAACACAATATACTAGTTATATGTAACAATTTCCGAAATGGCGAGAATGCAACTAAATGGAAGCACTACCACACATTATGACGAGTTGACCACTAACAAATAAAATATTGACTGTCTGGCACACACGCTCAGTGCGCATGGCTTAGACTTTACATTAGAAAAACGTTGGGCAGAAGAGGTACACTATACGACGAGCAGTCTACATTCTTACATTAGGTTTTGCAGTTCACCTGCATAGTGCATACCTGCTGCTTGTATCAAGAATCAGCAATGTGATCAAGATTCAAGAGGAACCCTTCACTGCTTCAGTTGGCATATTAGTAAGACTTAGGATTTATGTCCCAGCTGTCAAATTAAAAACGAAACAATCCAGTTTGCTTGAACATCCTAAGGGAAGGCACGATCACATAACTGAGCATAACAGTAAGTACAGACGATTCTAAGTTACCCAATTTAATACAGCCAGTTCTAAGTAATTAAGAATAAAATCTATTTAATAATTCGAATCCCTTCCTGTGAGTACGGGATATGTAAGGTACCCAATCATACATGCAGGCAAAGTTTACTTGAATTCTTCGCAGAAAGTTGCATATTTTAGCACAGATGAAAATGATAACCCAAACTAACTCACCTCTTCGGCAGCAGCAAACAAACCGCTAGTATCAGGGCTACAAATGAAAAATGCGTTAACACATAAACAACCCGAATAAAATAAAAAAAGTGAACGAAAAAAGTCCTATTTCATGTGTTCCAGGTACTTACTTGGCCGAATCAAGATTCTTCTTAAATTTTTTCTTGCCTTCTTCAAATCTTGAATCTTGCTTTCGTTTCTTTTGACTTTCTCCAGAAGCTTCCCAGGGTTCTGCTCAAAAAATAAGTTGACTTGTGTGTAATAAAATAATTACACTGTTCCAGTGAAAGAAAATGAGCTGCACTACGTGCAAGATAAGTCTTAATAAAATAAAATGGATGAGATAAATATGGTAGATTGAGATAAGCCCTACCAACTCCACACGTCAGTAAGAGCTTTATTAGGTTGGAAAAAAACATTGGGGAATGAAACTAGCAATGCACACAGCATTACGATAATAAAACATCTTAAAGGAATACTAAACTCTCCAACTATGAATTTCTTTTATCGTTAGTCTAGGTACTAGAATTAATGTTAAGAGGCATTCGATGCCAATAGGTGTCAGTGCTTATAGCCGTATGAATTTTTAAAATGCCCGCTTTAAGCAGACAACACGTGTTTAACTTACAATCGCTGGAGAAAATCCCATTGCACAGTGTGACGCTATTTTTCTTCCCCGACGCTATTTTTCTTCCCGCATTCCAAGCTGTCTGCCTCACCTGTGCACAAGTGCCAGAAAAAAAAAACAGCATTGCCTGCGGCTATCGCAGTTTGGTGCAAGAGGAAGATAATGACCGCGCCCCAACTGGCTCTAACAAAAATGACGTCACAGCCCTCCGTAGTGAGAGCTTACACCGTTTCTCAACGGGTTAGGTGACTTAAAAGTGACAATTGTTTTTAGTTATTTCGACATTACAGTAGAACCTCGATTATCCAAACTAATTGGGGCCCAAGGGTGTTCGGATACTCAATAATTCAGATAATCCAATTTACATGCAAAGTAAAAGAGGAAACCTTTTTTCTTTACTCAGTTTTAGTGTTTGTGAACTATGTTTGATTGTATACGACTTGTAAAGAAGGTCTGGTTCTTCACCCGATTTGAGAGGCAACCTCTGCTCAAAACATTAAAAAACTGAGGGAGTACATCGTTCACGGCAACGAACAATTTTTTTCTTAGCGCTCGTCAGCGCTAGATAGGCCTATAAAAGACCTTGAACTTTAAACTGGCCTAACTCCACGACCAATTTGGCTAAACTCTTCAGCTCTTAATAGCCATGAACTTCTTTTTTCATCCTGTGAAGACAGAACTTGAAAATTCAACTCCTACAATAAACTACAGCTGTTTGAAAAAGCTCACAAAACTAAGCCATAATTCACGCAGCGCTGAAGTCTCCATTATTCAAAACCATGTATATTTGTAATTATTTTTATATTTTCCTTTCAGACAAAAAGCCTACATACACTAGCTTAGTTGTGCAATAGGAGGGGCTGTCAATCGGCACTTAATCTCAATACATGTTGGATACACACACGCTTAGTCTGATATTTTTTATGCATATTTAAGGTGACGATTTTGAATGTTTATGAAAAATGTCCGACCATCCAAAACCAATTATTGGTAACTGCAGATAACTTTAAACCAAATTAAATGCGTTATAGCATTAATAATTAACTAAGCTGGTACATTTAACCTTTTATTTTTATAAAATAACGTATCTTTTTCACAAGAACCCTACCGCAGCTCAACCTTTATTATTGTCGTATTTCACCGGACTCAGTATTGTTGTAAATAATTTTCCATAAAATCTTCAACAAAACTCCGACTAGCTACCATCCGAATGTAAACAAACTAGCTTTCCTTCTATTAAACTGCCCAATATATCTGAGCAATCCTTCCATAATTAGTTTAAACAGTTCAATTTAAAAGGCTTTTTCACTTTTTAATTAGAGTAAAACTCGAAATGCACCTTCTTTTACAAGCCTTGTATCCTTCAAACTGCACCCAAGCAATCCGTTTGTAAAACCGCCAGCTCCTCCCAATTCCCACTGTTCTCATGGCCCTCAGCCAATCAGGAGGGCATAGTTCTCCTCGGCGTCCGTGCTAACGCTGGCTGGATCCTCCTCATTTTAATTTAAAGGCCAAGCAGGCCTCAATCCTTAGCACACAGCTCATCTGATAAGCTAAAGGCAGCTACGCCGGCCGGAGAAAAGATGTCACGGTCTGATTGTTGTCATGCCGGGCAAAGGTAGTGGTTCGTATAGACTAGTATTAACTTAGAAAATTAAAACTTTTTGACATTGATTCAAAATTTATAGTTTTAAACTTACTATCTAACCTAAGCTTTTGAGAAAATTATGGGAGGTTAAGCATTGGCTTTTCTGGTCCCCACCCCCCATAACGTCAGTGTTCATGGTCCCTTACTAAAAACCAGCTTTATTTTATTACCGTGTTTTCATTAACCTAATGTAAACATCGTTGAACTTAATCACTTAGATTTACAGAAGCCGCGACTTCGATGGCCAGTTGTTCCAACTAAGATGAATTGGTGATCAGTAGATTTGATCCTAGTGAAACATAATCTTAAACTTGTAGATTTGATCTTTTGTCGCACAATTGAAACAAAATCTTGCTAACTATTTTGTGTAATTCCCGGGATTTGCACAACTTGGAGGGTTCTTGCGAGTTCCCAACAAACCACTTTTTTCTAATCGAATTTGTAATGTAAACTTTGCCAAGTTTGTTAACCGAATTTTAATGTAAATTCTTGTTTCTTTCACAGAAAGCCAGTCTGATTGATACCAGTTGCAAATGTAATTGTTGTTTTTTATATTTAACTGCATTTTAATAAAACCACGAGTTTTTAAAACGTCAGTTGTTCTGCTGGTACGATTAATTGCTAGAGTTAAATAAAATGAATTTTACTGTTAGTTAAACTCAGGGCTGCAATTAAAAACACCCACCTGGTGGCAGCGAATACCCCCCTTTAATTTTACTAGAAATCCCTAATTAGTTAGGACGACGACGCTCTATTCCCCAAGCCGGGTCAGTAGTTCAAGTGTGCTGTTTTCCTAGAAAGTCAAAACTGCCACCCAGTAATCTTAAAAGTAAACCAAAGTCAACCAAGATGTCAGCGATGCTACAAGCACCTCTTCTGTCGTAGCGTCCGCCGCTACAGACTATGCGTATTAAGACTCTAGGAACATAAATAAAGCTAAGTCAATGCTTGTTCCATCTCTAAAAAACGGCACATATCTGAATATTTTGTAAGAATGGGAGTTCGGATAATCAAAGTTCTACTGTATTATCAAGCAAGCGAGATCTTATAAGTAGGGATGTGCGATACTCGAAAAATTCGAGCCGAGTATGAAACTTGTACTCGAACTCGGCTCGCTGCTCGCGTCCATACTCGAAAAACTCAAATCCGGCGAAAATGCGATAACTTCGTCAATTTTTGACCGATTTTGACATTCCAATATACCAAATCGATCGTCTCGACGAGAGCTTTCCAGTGGTTCAGATTAA
The DNA here is from genome assembly GCA_023313725.1 of Lithobius niger. Lineage (NCBI taxonomy): Eukaryota > Metazoa > Arthropoda > Chilopoda > Lithobiomorpha > Lithobiidae > Lithobius > Lithobius niger. Next base: position 40,288 of record JAHWFP010146713.1, read on the forward strand.
AAGCCAATAATTGAAACCATTTTCAAGTTACATCCTTAAAATTGGAAAACCATGACCCACACAGTCAGCTAAGCACCATCTTTGTTCTTATTATCTTACCAAATTGAAGAGAAACTTGCAAACAAAATATTTTCATCAAATACTCGAACTCGGCTCGATACTCGATTCTTCTGTTGCAAACTCGGCTCGGCTCGACTCGAATTAAAATTTTTCTACTCGCACATCCCTACTTATAAGTCTTAAAAGGGTTTTCAGGGTCTTAGCGAACAACAAAAAATTAGAACAGTGAGGGTTTATTATTCCTTTAATATAAAAATTTTAAAGTACCAGTAACACACACTAATTGTTATTTATGTTATGGTATCGGCTGTACTCCCTCTATTACTTTTTTTTCTCAGCAGCAGTAACATTTTTTTTGCAACATTAAAGAATTCGGATACGTATGGTAGGTAATTTTATACAAATACCAATATTACTACGTAACTTGTTTAGCAAACTTGCTGATTTTACAAAAGACTTCTGTACATTACCTGTTTCTGCTGTAAAAGCTTCTTCATCAAAGGTGGCGTCGTCGTCAACATCTGCCAAGTCTTCATCAAAATCTTTGAACGCATCTTGAAAGTCGGAGTCATTCTCAAAGTCGTCTTCATCATCATCAAGTGAGCCAATGTCAGAGTCACCTTCTTCATCCTCCCCTAATAAAGAAAAATTCAAAATCCCAAAAGATTGTTAATATGTTTACTTCCAGTTTTTGAGCCCCGACACTTTGACCGTGTGTGGGACTTGGCCGTTTAACATAATTTGAGCTCCTCCACAATATGTGAACTTTCAATTATATCAATTACGGTCTCACCTTTTTTACTCTTCTTTTGTTTTTGGTTGGCAACATCACTCGCAAAATCTATATCATATTCATTTCTTAGATCCCCTGGTTCAAATTTGGTCAAGAGTTGTTCAAATTCGTCACTGTTAACACTTTCAATGTCACTGTCATCTTCTGGTTTTTTACGACTCTGCTTAAACATATCCGAATACTGTGAGAAGTATCGAAAAAGGAATGTCTCGTCTGCTGGCACCATACGCTCTGTCCTTTGCGCATACTGTTTACTGTTGACAGGAATCTGTTTTGCGCCTCGTGGAACGTAAAGTTTTCTACGTCCTAAAATTGAAAGTTTTGCATCACCACTAGGTGTAGTGGGTACCTTCTTTGGATTTCTAAACACAAAGCGATCCAAAAATCGTATCAGGGTGAAATCTTGAAGAGGATCACCTGCATACTGAACATGGTCATTATCAAGAATAGTTTGTGCAAACATGGCTACCGACGGGTGATAGTGAGAGCTGAGGGCTAGTAGCTCCCATGCACATGTGTGCTCTGCACCAGCATATGAAGGATTACGATGGTGTGGATCATAACCTGCATCTAAGCGATTTACTTTATCCTTGTCAGACAAGTTTTGTTGATGATGCCAAGAAGGGCCAAGCCTTGTTTCCTGTGTATTGTCACTGGGTAAAACTTCTTTTTGTGTTGGTGTTGGTCCCTGCAGTTCAATACCCTCCTTTTTCAATCGATTTGGCAAAATCACTGAATGTTTGTCAGCTTCCGGTTCCTGTAAACACAGACGAGTTTCACAATTCTTATTGTCGCAATTATAGGTTTAAAAAAACTGTTTCAGATGATGCAGAAACGGAACATGCACAAAAATGTGGGGAAAAAAGGTTAACTAAATGATCATTTACTACTTACTAGTCAATTATTGATTGACAGGACATAATTACTATTTTTCACTGTACAACTACTGGACAGAGTGTTAACTTGAAATTAGTCCCCCACCTCCCAGGCCAAAAAAAAAAAACGTTTCCAATGATTTCACAAAACGTTTCACACACGATTGATAAAACTATTCTCATGGTTTTTCAAGGCCAAACATAACCCTTTCGTGCACAAATTATTTCTGGTGACTTTTTTTTTTTAAATGATAGTTGAAAAAAAAAAAGTCACATATGATAGTTAGGTCTGTCACAGGATTCAAACAGGCATTCACTTGGTTTGGAAACGAGGATGCTGACCACTGGTCGGGGTCCCCGGGACCACCCCTGCAATGCTTGCGGTGCGTGTGGGAACTTATTTCTTGGCCCATCTAGCAGCTATCCTTATATGAGGGCATCATGCACGAAAGGGTTATGCTGGGCCAGGAAAAAACTAAACTTACCACGGGCACCTGGTTAAAGTTGCTTCTATTACCTAAATAAAAATATCATTACCTAGTTTAACGTAATAGCAGTATCCTCCCAGTTGAGGCTCAATCCTTAGCTAAAAGTTGGCTTCCCTGCCGGGCTCGCAGCTCCCCTTCCATTGCACATGCAGTATAAGGAGCTCGTGGTGGAGCATTCCCCTTCTTTCTTCCTCTCTGTAAACCTTGGTACAAGAGGGGAGGCTGGGTGGGTGAAGGTAATGTATATTTTCATTTAGGCAATAAAAACAAACTTCAACCAGGTGACCCTGGTAAGTTTAAAATTTTAGTTGCCGATGAAAATATCTTACCTGGTTTAACCTAATAGCAGACCTCGTCAACCATGGTGGTGGGACCAAGGTTGGCGAACACCCGTGCTGCTAGCCGGCTGCCCCAACATCCAAGATCAAGTGAACTGAGTATCAACCCGTGGAAACCGTTACAAATAGGAAGAGGGCTGTAAATTGTAGAAGTAGTGTACAGAAAACCAGGCGTAGCCTGGGTCAATGCTTTCTCTCTACTTTGTCTTCATAGGCAGCATAAATTGTTTTTTTTTTAAGAAAACCATCAGAAAGAAGTTAAGTAAAACGGGATGATAGTCGCACTCTGTACTAGAGGTATGAGCAAAGGCATAAACAATGGATGACAAGAACACATTCCCTCTTACTGATGAACGAGGCAATTCATACGTGGTGAGACAGGAACCGGTGAGAAGACTTTTCCTCAGAGACGTGGGATGTCGAAGGTTTAAATGATGTAGGGATGGGTCGGTAACCGAAACCGAATTTTCGGTTTTTACTGAATACTGAAACAGATTCGGATTTTGTATCGGTTTTTTTGTACGGTGTTCGAAAAATCAAAGATTGATTTGTTGTTTTAATATTTTTAATAATTATCATTTTCTACGCAAGCTCCTAGTCATTAAAAAAATAAATAATAAATGAAAATTGGGGCCACACCTAGACCCAAGGTCTGTGACGCTGCTAAAACTGAAAGCATGAGCGAGTTAGAAGCTAGTAATACAAAAACATAGAACTATCTGGTTGGGGTGAAGGGTGGAAAAAACCGAAACCGAAACCGTGGTTTTGTGGACATGAAAACCAAAACTGGAACCGAAGTCAAAAAAATGAAACCGACCCATCCCTAGAATGATGATGATCACTATTCTACAGGAGATGGTGTCATTCGGAGGCACGGTCAAGGAGGAACCGCCGTGAGGAAAATGAATCGGCACACAACAAAACAGCAATAATCCGGTATATGGGATGCAGAGGAACCGATAAGACAGATAAGTCAGTAGTTTATTGCCTGGAGTTTTCAGGAATCGAGACCGTAGCACAATTCGAAAACGTTGATGAAGGTAAGGCTGACGTTTATGATTGTCTGTTTTGAAAATTGCGTAAGGGTAGACAGAGAAGTTGAAAAATGTTAGAAAGAGTTAAGATACGGATAGGTGGTAAGGTAACGGTTCCTAACTGCGAAACAGTAACGACACAGGAATGTTGGTGTTATGTTTATGGTAAGGCGCGGAACCCTAGGGTGACACCGGAGGCAAATACTAATTAAAAAGAATGTCAACGAAAAAATGAACCACCTTGTACTTTGAATGTTCGAAATCAATCGATCACAAATGTAACGCTCAAATTCAAAAACAAACTGAAAATACTGAAGTACGGTATTTTGCGAATTTTCAATAGGCCTAATGGTCCGAGTGGTGTTATTTTCGGTCTCTCCCATCTCTTCAGGCTTCCTTTCTTGTATTTGCTTCTGTTTTACATTGCCGCAAGTGCGTGGAAACCGTTGCCCACTGTGCGAGCTGTTTTGGGTTTACGTAGTTCAATATCCACTAAGCAGACCCAATTTGTCTAGAATGGCAAACAAAATACACTTGACACCAAAATTCTTAACTCTAATAAAAATCAACACATGACAAGAAATGGATTACTGTACTTGTTTAATTCTGTTTAGTTTTATTCCAACTTGGGTTATTTAGCCTTATACTTTATATGCGATTATTGAAATATATACGAGCAAAACATTATTGCATTACTTCAGGTGCCTGTAAATAAAATGATAGAGAGCGGAATAGGAAGAGGAGATCGTATTCATGGACTCTGACAATCAAATAGACTAGCCTAAGCTAATTCCTTCAAGAGTGCAATTATTCCGTATTTCTGTCTTTCTATTATTCATTTAAAATATCAACTCAATTATTAGTCAGTTTGCATCGCGAACGATACAGCTTATACGTTACGCTTATCCAGCGGCTTGAGGCTATGTTGCCTGGCAACCAACTCCCAGTCGCCCTGAGTCAAGGCCTGACTCCTTCGCTCGCAGCAGTGGCTCAAAAGGCTAGGCTCGGCGGACATACAAGATGATAACGCGGCTTGAAACGACAACTACACGACTGATACTCGACATGCTATTTTGCCGTGTTTTAAAGGCTGTTTTGACATACTTAGAACTGAAGCTGTTCTAAGAGAGGTTTATTACCTTAGTGTGTCTTGAGAAGTTAGCTTGAACCATTTATCTTACCAATAGGCTAGTCCGAAACCAGCGCTCCTAGCCTTACTGTGAATGGTCAGGCTGTCCACCTGCTCTACTGAGAAGTGCGGATGTAAACGTTGCGCCAGCCTTTCTTTGAATAGTTGGGGTGCGTGGCTTAGCCACTTTGCGGATATAAATCTCAACCTGTCATGTTGTGGTTGTGCTCTCTTTCTTGGCCCTGTTGGTCTTTTAAGGCTCTGCTTACAAAATAAAATAGCTTTGCTTGTTGTTTATTTTTCTATCAATAATAAATATTTGTAGATCGTGCGCTTGTATTTTGATTAATATTAAATGAGCAGCGTCGAGTTATTCATGATATTATGCTTAGATTAATATTCAAGTACTGATTATTCTTAATTAATTTAATTAAAGTAATTTTCATAATTACATCTAATTAATCCCATAACAATATCCTTGACAAAACAGTAAGCTTGTTGTCTCTTAATGAGACTACAGCTTATGCCTAGAATAATCAGTTTTCCAGATTATTTCATCGTTATTAATAGGCCTGTCAGCATAACCAGATTACCTCCGATACGTCATAACGATTTTTCTCCCCGAGTCTCCCTCGAGGGTGAGTGTAGGGAAAACTTCCTAATTGGCCAAGAATGAAGAAAACCTAGCACTAATGACATATAAGTTGAAAGCCAGCCATGCTGAAATTTTGAACGCATGTATAAGTATAAAAAAAATCTTTGAATGAGCCGCTATCTATATAGATATTCTGACCAGGCACCAATAATAGAGCTTGTGTAAAATTTACTTATGATGAAAGATTGTGGAAAGAAAAGTTCGTGTTTAGAAGGAAACATCGCAATTAACACTTTGCTTGTTTTTCTTCCCCATCTTCGATTTCCGGTTTCGACTCTCCTGAGTCTGGTTTATACATCTCATTTTCCTGGTCTCGATTCTTTGTTTTCTTCGGTATCTTCCTTATCTTTTTGACATTTATATTCTTCGAACCCTCTATCTTGTTACATGACAGCCATCTACTTCATGACAGCCATCTTATCATGACAGCCGTCTGCTTCATGACAGCCATCTGTTTCATGACAGCCATCTTTTCGTGACAGCCATCTTTTCATGACAGCCATCTTTTCATGACAGCCATCTGCTTCGTGACAGCCTTCTTTTCCTGACAGCCATCTGCTTCATGACAGCCATCTTTTCATGACAGCCATCTTTTCCCACTATCCTTGACAAAGGTGATGCTATCTCCGCATCTATTAACAAGTAAAATCTCGAAACATCATTATTATAATACTTTCCTATTTTTTTTTCTTTTTCCTTTCTTCCGTGTTCCTGCTTTCCCATTTTTGTCCTGTTTTCTGTGTCATCTGTTCGTCTTTCCGACCAACCTTGACAAGGAAGTGTCCTCCTGTGTCTATAACAAGTAACTTAGAAACAGCATTATTTTAATACTTCCCTAGTTCTCCTGTATTTCTGGTTTTCCGTTTTTCGTCCATTTTCCTGTGTCATCTTTCCTGGATGTCATCCGGTGTCACCTCTTTAGGCTTCTTTTTGCTTTCTCCATCCTTGACAAGGAATTGTCCTCCTGTGTCTACTAACAGTAAAATTTGGAACATAGCATTGTATGAGACTTGTCTCACCCATACAATTTTAAGGTATAAGAATCATCTCACCCATACCGATCTCAAAGTATGAGAATAATCTCACCCATACTGACTTCACTGTTTGAGAATAATCTCACCCATACAACTTCACCGTATGAGAATAATCTCACCCATACTGGCTACTATATACGACATATACACAAATCTAGCAACACTTTTGGGATCCCAAATAAAATATGTGTATATAAATCTTTTATAGTGCACACTGTACCAGGACTCGTAATTCTAAAATACCAGAAACGAGTGCCGACTTAACGGCTTTCCTCAAACCACCAGCTGGATTTTCCTTTTTCTTTATCTTTTTATTTTCCCAATTTCTATTTCTTTCTGTATTTCCTTCCTCTTATTCCAAAATCACGTCAGATTTCCTGTCTCCATGTCAGACTTATTTCTACTCTCATCTCCTTCATTCTTTACCATACTCCTGGCAAGAATAAAAAAAATATTTATATTCATTAAGCATAGCATTATCGCATGTTATTTTGTCACAAGTATTGTTTCCGTCTGTCGTTATCAACGATTATTTTGCTGCTGTAACATAATATTTTGTTAGACACAAGTTTGCATTTATTTTCCACTATTTCATTCATTCGGCTTGTTTTCTTAACCTATGCGAAAAGATGCCAGTTGGCAACGTTTTTCTCAGTCGGTCAACTATTTTGAGGCATTTTTATGAGCACCCGAGGGTGCGGGATGTGTTCTTGTCTGCACCTCAGTAGGAAATATAGGGGGGGGGGGGTGTGCTTTCTACAGCCTGTTGGGGCCATTGTCGAAAGAGACCCAATGACCTCGACCTCTGTCTAATTTTGGCTCGCTTGTAAACGGGTGAAGTAGGAGGGGTTATTGTTGTGACGCGGCTACTCGCCGGACCTCACTGTCACCTGATTGGTCTTGACCCCTGGTCACTCTTTTCACCCTTTATCTCGTGCTCGTTTTTCGCTCGTGTTTTTTATTCATTCCATCCCTGGATTTTGCTAGAGATTGTTTGTGCTAAAAGATAAGAGAATGAATGGAAAAGACGGAAAACCACCCGGTCTGCCCGCCGTATCATCCTATGCCCGCATGGATGAATCCCAAAGCCTTGCTTACAGGATCCTATATTGTGAAATGGCAACAATGGTCAGTTTGATATCCCATTACGAGGAATGCAATCCTGTTGACCCCTTACCGTCCTGCACCCATCGCTCCGATGATCCCTGCCCTCCCACTCGGGCCTACCCCGGGGAACCACTTGAAGACTACGTGGTGCGAAATTTATTTCAACGTATGTTGTTTGGGCCACCCGGTGTGCTGATTTCACCCACCGTCCATCCAAGCTTGGAGGATCCCAACCGACGGGAGGCCCGTCTTGAACAACATTTCCGTCGCTGTCGCCTTACTAATATCGCGGACTGTCCTCATGTCATATATGGCATATTCCTACCACTATCTGTGAATCCTTTGAACATTTTGTGAAAAGGGCCAAATCGGTCGAAAATATTTGCTGTCCCCGGAGACCCGCAGCTGGTCCTGCCTCTACCTCTGCTGTTGCTCCCGCCGATCTTGCTAACCCTGCTGATCCTGCTCCCCACGGGACCGATTGCGCCCCTGAGCCCCTGTGCCAAGTTGCCTCCGTCTTCAGCCTCTCTGCCGAAGCCGGGCCCTCTAACCACCTGGACCCTCATAATTTGGTGGTCCTCATGAAAGGTAAGGAAGTCCTTCTTTAAAAATTTATACGGGGAACAGGGTGGGGAGGTTAAATTATATATATGTGTATATAATTATTATTATTTTTTTTTTTTACATTTTCGATTTTGTTAATTAAAAAAAAAGAACTAAAAAAAATTATATAATAGGAAGAAAAATTCTTTCTAAACCCAGTTTTACAATGTACATGCTCGCATTAAGTAAATGACTTATGTAATTAGTGGTAATACTCAATATTTCACTTGTTCGTGAACTTGCTTACTAGGAATCCGACGTTAATAAGTTTTTATTTCTTATTTCAGCAGAGTCTGATGAAAACTCCGATGTTGATGTTGAGTGTATTGAGGATCCTTGAACTACATGATCTGTGGCCCCGTAGTTACCTGTAATTATATATATATCCTATAGGCTATAGACGTCACATTTGCATATAATAACGCTATAATCCCTATTTATCCAACCTTATGTTGCAAAATTTCTGATTAATTTTATTACTTTAGCTTTTTGTATATTAATTAAATGTTACTTTCTCTTGACGTTCGTAATTCCCTTAATTTGTGAAAATACTGCCCTGTGTCTTTGTGGATTCCGTACATTTCCGAGCTAAAAAATCGGTAGTTCGCCCGAAGAGTTATACTGGTATTACTGGTAAATGAGTTCTTATTTCATTTAAGAATTTAAGTTGAATCAATCATGAGAGAGGATTACTTGGTCTTATCTAAATATATTTTTACTATTTGATCTTTTAACAGCATATTCTGGCTTTCTTAATTCAAATTTTACTGAAGTTATTTTTGTTTTTATGCTGTAGGTTATTTCCTGTCCTGATTTAAGATTTTCGCAAGTCACTTTCACTTTTAGCTTTGTTGCTATAGTAACGCGTGACGTCAATGGTACTTCTCTCTCCTGAATGGTCTGCTCTGCACACGTGGTATGATTCTAGCTTTGTGAATGGTCGATGTGTGTGATGTGTTCTGGATGCGCCGCTACAGGGACGCATGACTAACTACAAGGACCATAACAGGGGAAAAATTTCCTCCATCAGCCGCCATCTTGCCTACGTTGCTTGTCTCCCACATTTGCCCTGCCATTCTGCCGTTAATTATTGGTCTAACTGTAAGTTTCTTGACGAAATTGATTCCTAAGAACATTAACCCTTCTAGCAACGTAATTTCGTATTTTTAGCGTATTTTAGTAATTTTAAACTTGAATTTTCGATCAATTATGTGCCGCTTTCTCAGCGCTTAAAATTTTCTCTCGCGAGTGTCAATAATTGCATTGCTGAAGCTAGGCCAACACTCTTGTGTAGCCTCGCTTCGAACTTGTTTAATCCGAATTCTAATTAATTATTACTAATTTAACTTGAACTATGCTCTGAATAGATTACTTTTAATGTCACTATTCGTAATTCCTAGTTTGAATTTTTTTTTTCAAATGCCGTAATGTACTCCTATTTAATGCGATACGTTTTTTTTCGCCCACCGCGTTCACATGTATACGGCTTTTCTCGTGTGTGTCGGCGTTTTTGGCACAGCAAATATGGTAGGCTAACGACGACCATCACCAATACACATCTCCTGTATTCGAAACTACAATTATTTGTTGTGAATATGTATGTATTTTACGAGCAATTGGTATGCCAATCGTAATTTTAATACTTTTGAATTCAATTAAATTTCAGGTACGGGAAAATTCGTGAATCACACACTTCACATTTCTACGGACTTTCTCTATTGTGTCTGTTGTACTCGCTATTGTTACGGCTATTATGAATTGTAAAATTATTTACGAGATTTATCATCATCAAATTATTATTCCCATTAACCCTTGGCATATCAATAGCAATTTCAGGTAAGAGTTTTCAGATCAGAGATCTCGCATTTATACTGCTTTTCTTCCGTGTGTCACCCACACACCAGCTGCGCTAGGCTACCTTGAACCATTGGCGATTCCAGCTCCAAATATCCATCGTAATTTATCCAAATCCATACTGAATTTCATCATGCATGTTACATTCACACCTTAAAATCCACTATTCAACTGGATTATCACAATTTATCGCAATCTGCCTTGACCGCAGGTAAGGAATACGTTGAATCACAACGTTCATATTTGTATGTCATCTCTTCAAGCTTCCGCATCGCCAGCGAAATATAACATCCATCTCCACCAATATTTAACAACAATCTGCCATTATTATCCAAATATTATGATTATTTAGTAATGATTATGCCAGATTATTTACAATCTTTATACCTGAGGACAATTTTAACGGTAAATGTACAAATTTTATTCTGCGAATACGGGAAACTACGCATCACACTGTACACATTTATAACGCCTTTTACTAGCGTGTAAGCATATGTGCTGTAGGCTAACATTTAATCATTGTCAAGTTTTGCTTCGTCAACTTGCCTTTTTAGACGAATTTCTGGAGTACATTTTGACGAACGAGTATTATACGAATGCATCGCACCTCTATGGCGTTGCAGTTTTAATTCATGATCAAGCTTTCTGTATTTGTTTTGCAAAAATTCAGCCGATCGAGGCTCAAGCTTACGCTTAATTGTTTTATCTCCAGTAATGTTTTCAGAACTTGATGCTGCAAAATTAGGCAAATCGATTTCCGAAGCATGATCATTCGGATCTTCCTGGAGCTTAGCCATGTACCGTTTTATATTTATTTCTTACTCAGTTAATTCACCATTAACATACTCCGCTATTTCCAAATCAGAAGCTCCATTAAAGGGAATGGGTTGGTTATTTTTCCGTAGGAACCAAGCTCTAATGTGGTTAACGTGTACGCGTAGTATTTTTTGTTGGATCAAGAAAATGTACTACACGCACAATAACATAATTTATGAACTCCATAATCCTGTACGGATTTATGTACGCCCGCTGTAATTTCGGGGAGATCTGTTTAATCAAAAGGAACTATTTGACTAATACATAATCGTCCACCAAAAAGACATACGGACGTGCAGTCTTATAAAATTTCTGCTGTGTTTTGATAGCTTTCCAGTTATGCATCCGTGCAACTTCAAAAGCTGCCTGTAGTCTAGTTTCTAAACGAACAATTGTATTGTCGCTGTCATAACAAATTTGTGCTGGCTCGAAACACAGTGCGCTCGGTAACCGTAATTCTGAGCCAAAATGGAGGTAATGTGAAGACAATAAGGTTGAGGAATTTCGTACCGAATTCAATGCCATGGTTACCATTGGTAGGAATTTATCCCATTCTTGCTCGCAATTTGTAGCGACTTTACGCAAAACTGTCTCAACGCATTTATTTGCCGCTTCGATTTTTCCTCCGACCCATGAAACATTCGGGGTGAAATTTATTTGCTAATTTGAAACAAATTTGCTAGTTTCGCGACAATTTCATTGCGAAATTCTGAACCGCAATCTGATCTTAAAGATAAGGGACAGCCAAATCTAGAGATTAACCTAGTGAAAAGTTTATGAGCAACTGTCTCGGCCTTTTTATTTGGTAGGCCCACTGCAATGATATACTTGGAAAAGTCATCTACACATGTTAATATCCAGGAATTTCCGTGCATGCTAGTATTCAATGGTCCTATCAAATCAATACTCCAAGAGACTCCCGGCTTCTGCAAAGGCTTATAGGCCCTTAATTTCGCTTTATGTGGTTTATTTGGCCGATTATAGGCTTGGCAAACTGGGCAACTCTTCACATAGTTCTCTACATCTCTAGCCATGTTGGGCCAAAAACAGTGTAACTGTATAATCTCTAGAGTACGCTTCCAGCCATGGTGGCCAGCCATTGTAGTTGAATGGTAATCCCTTACGCAATGGATTGCTAATGCCCTAGGCACACACATTTGAGGTAGGTTTTCCATTCTACCCTGTTCAGGCTTAGCTAACCGAATTCTATACAGAATTCCGTCATAGTCTTTGAAATAAATATTTCTGTTGTTTTCTGCATCAAGAAGATCTTCTGAACACTGATCTTTAAGACGATCTAGAATAGGCCCAAAGTATTCGTCAGTTCTCTGCTCTGCTGCCAGGTGCGCCCTCGTCCAGTCAGGAAACTGGCTACCGAGTGCACACACTGGGATCTCTACTCGTGATAGTGCATCCGAAACAGCAAGTGATTTACCTGGTTTGTGTCTTACGATAAAATCAAATTCTCTCAATTGTAGCAACACTCGCTCAAGCTTGGGGGGTAAGCTAGTTGCACAATAAAGGTAGCACACTGCTAAATTATCGGTTGTCAGGAAAAACGTTTTAGCAAGAAGATAACAGCGGAAAGCATCCACTGCATGTACGATAGCTAAAATCTCTCTAACTGTAGCTGTTTCCTTTTTCTCGGCCGGCGTGAGTGTCCGCGAGTTGTAAGCTAAGGGATAGCTTATCCCACCGTGCATCTGGGACAGCACACCGCCAAGACTAACCAAACTAGCGTCTGTTTCCAGATAAAAGGGTTGAGTAAAGTCTGGATGCTTTAGGGTTGTAGCATTGACCATAGCTGCTTTCAGCTCTCTGAAGGCTATATCTTCAGCTTCGCCCCAATGAAGTTTTACATTCTTCCTTGTTAGTTTGGTTAAAACCGAACTAATTTTCGCAAAATCTGCCACATGTCGCCTGTAGAAATTGCAACACCCGAGAAAAGAACGCACTTGTTTAGGCGTCTTTGGCACTGGGTATTGCTCCATAGCTCTTGTTTTCTCTTTGTCCGGGTGTATACCTTCTTCATCGATTACAAATCCCAAAAATTTGACCGATTTACAGCCAAAATTGCATTTTTCTGCAGAAAGTTTCATGCCCGACTTAGCCACTAGGCCTAGTACCTTGTCCACATGATTGATATGTGTGGAGAAATCTGGACTAGACAGCAAAATGTCGTCCAAATAAATGGCACAATAGACGCCTAGTATGTCCGCAAATATTTGTTGTGCACAAAACTGGAAATGTGCAGGGCTCGTTTTAAGCCCCATCGGAACACTCAAAAATGAAAATTGTCTGTTATGAGAACAGAATGAGGCCTTAGGCACAGCTGAATCAGCAAGTTTCAGCTGGTAAAATCCAAATTTGAAATCCAACTTTGAAAAATATTTAGCGCCACTCAAATGCGCCATGCTTTCGCTCACAGTAGGAATCGGTACACTGACACTCTCAACAGTGGAATTCAAGCCTCTTAGGTCAACTACGAGCGTATACCCTGAAGGCTTGCGCCGCACAAGAAGACATGGCAACATCCATGCACTTTTCTTTTCTTTTATTATGCCAGTTCTCAACATTTCCTCTAAATAACTATCCAGTAACTCTCTCTGATGAAATGGCACTCGATACAGCTTTGAGCGCACTGGCTCCGAGTTCCCTGTATCAATATTCACCTCATACCCTTCGTATAATCCAAGGTCAAAATCGTGTTTTGAAAAAGATTCCTGATGATTTTTAAGCATATTTAGGAATTCTAGCCTTTGCTCGTCGCTTAAATCGGGAAATATAAACTTATGCTTTAATTTGTCCCAATCTGCATCCAATTACTCCTTCGATCGCTGCTTAGGGGGCTTGGGAGGCTCAGCTGAGGACCCAGCAGGCACCTCTGCTCCCTGTGTAGCTTGTTGCGCTGCTATCTCGATAGGCCTTGAGCTTGATTTGCTAACATCGGCCAGATGTGCATCTACGGAAGCCACGCGATCGTCGTGGTCCACCAATGCAGTTGTATAAACGCCTAAAACTGTGCCCGCAACAAGTTTTACTGCAAAACCAGCCATATTTGCACATAAAATTGGTACAGTGCCCGTAGGATTAGTATTTACTAAACTATGCGCAAAACAAACTCCAGTATTACCATTCTTTGGCGTGAACACGCCTGTCTGGATTTCTGGCTGGGGAGTATTTAAGAGACCAGTTACTCGGCACTCAGTATTGTTTGGTATTATTTCATCTCTGAGCAGCGTGACTTCGATATCGACATATTCGTGCTGTGGCGCACAATTCCAGCTAGATCCAGGACTTTCTTCGGTACATTCGTCTGAAGACACAGTAATAACTGCAATGTGTGGAGTAATAGGTTTATATGCATCCCTATTAATTAATTCCATATTAATGTTGTAAGCTTGCCATGCAGCTGCTGCTGAGGGAGACATTTGATATCTCAGCTCACCAATTTCCAAAATATTACTTGAGCAATTTATTTTCACCAAATCAGACTGACTTGACAAAAAATCGTAGCCTAATAGCGTAGGTATATTTCCAAAACGAAAATTTTAACTAGTGAAAATTAGTTTTTACTTACCTAAAATACTTACCTTCAGTAATATTGCTAAAACCACCTTTTTACGCTATTTACTGCTCGCTTATGAACTAAAAACTCCATTTTTTATGTTCTCCCTAAGCTTTTCTCCATTGCCGCCAGGCGGCGCTGCAAGTCCTTACCGACGTCAGCGCCCCCACCAGTCCAACCGCATCACTTTTTCACGGGCACTCCGGTTCAGTGATTGCGGGGAGGCGGGCGGGTCCTTACTGAAGGTAAGTATTTTAGGTAAGTAAAAACTAATTTTCACTAGTTAAAATTTTCGTTTCTTACTTCCTGCAAATACTTACCTTCAGTAATATTGCTGAATTTGTCAGACAGGAGGCGGGAATCACCACCCCAACCAGGAACCCCGGAGAACAAGCTTACTAAACCACACACACACTGCCACCAAAACACTAATAAAGAACCAAAAGGCAACCAACCCACCAGGACCAGGTATCCAGCGACGCTATGCCCCCATAGAGAGGCCCATGGTCCCCAACCAACAGCCGGGTGAGTTAGCCCAACGCCTGGCAGTACCTCCACCTCATCCTTGAGAACCTAGCTCAGGAACAAGGCACACAGCCCAGAAAACCGGCCCGCTCCACTATAATTGCCGTAATGGAGCACAGCCAGAATAACACACTGAAACAAGGCACACCGAATCGGGCTTCACCCCCAGAAAGCCTGGCCAGCCACAACATGGCTTGCACCACAGATCCGCCCGCCCCAGGCCACTCGGGACCCCCAAGGAAGTATGCACAAACAGGGGCGGGTGGCGCAGGGAGCACGCTGCTACTGCTACGTCCAGCGGCGTCCCGCACCAGAGTGTAAGAAATGTCCGCGTTACCCCAGCGAAATCCTAACCTACAATTACCGTACTGTTTCAAAGCAGGTCCAGAAAAAACACTGAAGCACAACTGTACATGTAATAGCGACATTTCGAAAGGTACAACACTTGACCACATGGCTTAAAACAAACACGGCATAAACAACAAGACTGCAGTTTGCATCCCTTGCTGCCCGCATCAACACCAGAACGCGAGTGAGCGTTCGCTCCATCCGAAACCGGAAGGTATCTCCCCACTAGGCTAAAGTGCTTGATCACCCAGATACAATTCTCCAGGCATGCACAATGCATAACCACCGACCAGGCTTCCAAACACTCTTTCCTGAATTGGGGAAAGCACATTTCAGTTTCAGGCCTTTAACACTACCTTGACATATTAAACAACGACATGAACACTGTAAACCCTCTGCTGGGAAGAACCATTCATAGTTAGGCTATGACAACCAACACACTCTCCCATCCGTCTCATGCAAACACAATGCTACAGAAGGTATAACATTACTTATGAGTCACAATTATAGAACGCCGCTGAACATAGCCTAATCAACCGCCCTAGGTTCAGTCATTCCGACAACATGTCTGCACCATTTAGTGCAGACGGCACGTTATATAAACAGAAACATAGCTTTCGTAGCCAATCCCCCAAAAACATACATTTAATGGCAACGTGCTTTGACCTCAAGTTTCTCACCTCATTCCTAGTAAAGTGGATGGCAGAATGGGAACCACAGTACAATGAAGGTGTTGTAGCCAACGGTGCCAATACCGAATGTGACATGCACTGTGTAGCCAGGCCAATACTCCTACAGCCAGAATCATTGCAACGAATTCCGCCTCCATTGTACTGAGGCATACCAAACTCTGCTTTCACAGCCCCACAAAACAGGCCCGCTACCCAAGAAGACAATGTGTCCACCGAAACTACACCGGTCGACTCTACCGGCTGCCCAAGATGCAGCTACACATGCATACGATTCAGATCCTGTGAGACTTGAAAGAACAATAGCATAATGTATCGCACTGACAGTACATAAGTATCGCAGTATGGTCAACAATAAGCGAATATGAATGGACGTAAAGGCATTGGTATATTGGGGCAATATTATAACACCCAAAAGAATATCAGGCCTTGTTCTAAAAGCTACATACAACAAACTTCCTACTAGTGACCTGTATGGGAAATGTACACTTGTCTCATCTTTGTCACGCCTCGTTTGAACACCAGTACCTGCAGACATGAACTGGTACACGCACTGTACACGTTTCATCGACGTCATACCTCTTCTGAGTTGCGAAAAGTAAGATTTGATGAATTACTGTCGTGCCATCAATTCTTAGGAAGGCAACACCTAATAGGTTTTTTTTTTCTTTTTTACTTCGAAAGACGTGAGTTCGAACTTGGATTCAAGCAACGTTACTACATTTGCTCTAAGAGTTTCGTTTCTGGCTAACAAAAGCAAAACATCCACATAAAACTGCATCTAAACCAAAACGATAAACACAGGTTAAGTCCCAAGAACTGAGAAAATCCCATCATCACTAATGGCTTTTCAAGTTCTTCCCATCACAGTCACCCACTTTGGTGAAGACCATATACGGCTGTTTGCAATAGCCACACCGTACCATGGTGAACCTCAGGTTTGAATCCTTTGGGGATATTCATGCAGGTTTTGCAATCCAACGTACCACCCACTGGATAACCAAATCAACACTTGTCCACTTCAGAATGGATACCAATAATACATAAAAGAATCTAACCTAAAACAAAATTCACAACTGGGCTGAATACTCCATCAAAATCCACACCGCTTGCTTGACAAAACCCCCGAGCTACTAGTCGGGAGCGGAAACGTCTAACGCTTCCGTCGGTATTCTTCTACCTTGTATATGCATTTACATCCCCACTTCCATATCAATAGTTACATTAACCTCTATGTACCCCTCTTTTCTTAAAGGATGCAACGTCGTCTCCCATGGACCGTTCCCATTCACACTTGTGAGGAGAGGCAATGGCTTCTGCATAGGTAATTGGCCCAACAATACACACGTATGCCGCAGCATCACTGAAATCAACAGGACTGTCCTGCCCACTAGTGGATACAGTTCCGAAATCAGGTGTTTGTCTACCCCTAAAATCGAACAGTGGGTCAAACTGACATCCCCGTTCTACACAATATTATTTGACATCATTAACACTGCAGAACATAATTCCATCTGGGGTGTGATAGTACACATCCAACCTACCTACCCTTTGCCCCGTCTGACGGACTACTACTCCCCTACACCAATACTGATAATCTAAAGGAGCCAATTTGGGGGAGGAGCCTACACTATTACTACGAATGAATGGTCGTGGAGGAACTTCTTCAATGGTTAGTGGGCCCTCAGTTTTATCTTCTGCTTCTACCCTAGAATTACCATCCGATTCTGACTCTGTACCCAAACTAAGTCCCTTTCCATAGTTAAATGTAGTTGCACTTAGACTGGGTTTGGGAACACTCTGAGGCCTATACTGCAAGGACCTCCTCCCTTCCCCATAACTTAACCTCACCAACCGTTACATGTTTAGTTTCAACGACCAAGCAAGTATGGGGATTCCACTCTATATCCTACTGTCTACCGCATAGCCAATGAATACCCCCTCCCAGCTTTAACGTCAAGGGTATCCCTTCCCGGCGTATGGAAGTGTACATAACACATTGCACCAGGTCTTCGTAATGTCTGACTGATACACCTCGAACAAACAATAACGTACAAGGGACCCTAAAGCCTAAGTATGAGTGAGGGCACCTATGCTTCAGGTAGGTGAACGTACATACAAATTCTGCCCAAGATTGCCTGGCAGAGACGTCTCGTGAAGTATTGCACGTACCCCTTCTAACAACGTGCGGTTAAATCGCCTAGCGATTCCAGCCATAGCTGGTGAGTAGGCATTGGTTCGCTGATATCTGATACCCAACCTACATATATAATCACAAAATTCCATACCTCGGTCCGTGCGAACATTTACAAAGTTGAAGCTAAATTGTCTTTCCCTCCTGGCACGAAAGTCAACAAACGTTTGAAACACATCGCTTTCCTCAGCGATGGGAAACACCCATGCATAACGAGAATAATCAAGTAAAGTAAGCACATACCTACAATTACCCAAGGATACCGTGCGACTTGGGCCCCAAACATCCATGTGAAGGAGCTCGAGGGGCTTCTTACTCTGCAAAGCACCAATACCCTTAAAACTGGTCCTAGTCGATTTGTTTACCTTGCAGACCTCACACTGAGGAGAGTTAGGCTTCACTCACTAGTATCCATGTACCACCTTGGAGTTATGTAAATGTATCGGGCCCAATTTACGCTGATGACCGAGCCTCGAGTGCCAGGTTTCCACAGAAACCGACTTAATTGGATATAACTTCAACATGTACTTTAAAGTCCCCCTTCTGATTCCTACTGAAGCCAAGGGAACTCATACTCGAACCAGATGAACAAGCTACAGCTCCATTCACATGTTTTGGTTTGACCTTAAGAGACAACAATGCATACACAATACAACTTGTTTGCGATTCGCAAGAAAAAAATTGGGCCTAATGGCCCCGTGCGACCGCATATAGCGGCCAGACCCCAAAGGGCATCAGATTCACCCCCCCACTCAGCCTAAGGACCCAAGGAAGAGAAGACAGTCGAAGGCAAAAGGAGGGGGAGAGCCCTACTTCAAACCCATAGTACTAACCGTCCAAGTTGCCAGACTCCAGTGAGACCATGTCTTGATGCACACCGCAGGAGCCAACGCAGCTGCCATTCCAGGACCAAAGAAACGTAGAGGCAATAACGATTAATGTAAACATACCCTAACATACCATAAACACATAGGCCTATGGGCAAACGCCCATGGAGACACTCACCATACCGTTGGCGACACAATGCTCACCGGCGACATGTGACACCCTTAACGTGACAACTGGCAACAGAAAGGCGACAATGTGTCCCGCAGCGTCAGCGTCATAATGGCTACTTACCCTGGTGACAACTGGCTACAGAACGGCGACGATGTGT